>VUQI01039998.1:32490-44687 GCA_015106735.1 Paratilapia polleni | reverse complement strand
GCTCACTGATTGTCACCTCCCTTCTTAACCTAGCTTCAACAACTCTTTCCCATAGCTTCATGGTATTGGCTCATCAACTTTATCCCTCTGTAGTTACCACAGCTCTGCACATCACCCTTATTCTTGAAAATCAGTAGCAGTACACTTCTTCTCCATTCCTCTGGCATCCTCTCACTCTCTAAGATTGTGTTAAACAATCCGGTCAAAAAGTCCACTACCCTCTCTCCTAGACATCTCCATACCTGCACAGGTCATCTGGACCAACTGCCTTTCTACTCTTCCTCCTTTTCATAGCTGCCCTCACTTCCTCCTTACTAATTCTCTTCACTTCCTGATTCACAAACTTTCCTCCATCTGTCTTCCATCTTTTTTCATTCATCAGCTCCTCAAAGTACTCCCTCCATCTTCTCAACACACTCTCTTCACTTCTTAGTACATTTCCATCTCTATCATTAATCACCCTTAACCTGCTGCACATCCTTTCCAGCTCGATCTCCCTGTCTAGTCCTTGTCTCCTTCTTTAGAGTCCAGCCCACATACAACTCACTATAAGCCTTTTCCTTTGCCTTTACTACTTCTCTCTGTGCTGTATGCCTAGCCTCCCAGTACCCCTGTCTACTTTCTTCATCTCCCTGACTATCCTACTTTTTCTTTGCTAACCTCTTCCTTTTAATACTTTCCTGTACTTCCTCATTCCACCACCGAGTCTCCTTGTCCTCTTTCCTCTGTCCAGAGGATACAGCAAACACCTTCCTAGCAGTTTCCTTCACCACTTCCATGTCACTCTTGTTCCTCCCTCTTCTTGAAGTACGTGTTCACCACAGCATTTCTCTCCTTAACACCATACCTGCCCAACACCTCCTTATCACCTCTGTTCCCTTCACCTACATGGCCATTGAAGTCTGCTCCAATCACCACTCTCTCCCCCGGGAATATTTTCTACCACTTCATCCAACTTACTCCAGAATTCCTCTTTCTCTTCTAACTGACATCCAACTTGTACGCACTGACAACATTCAACATCACCCCTTCAATTTCCATCTTCAAACTCATGATCCTGTCTGACACTCTCTTTACCTCCACAACACTATTCACATACTCTTCCTTCAATATTACCCCTACTCCATTTCTCTTCCTATCTACACCATGATAGAACAGTTTGAGTCCACCTCCAATGCTCCTGGCCTTGTCTCCCTTCCACCTGGTCCCCTGCACACATCTACCTTCCTTGTCTATATCATATCAGCCAGCTCTCTCCCTTTACTAGTCATAATCCCTACATTTAAAGTCCCTACTCTCACCTCCACACTCCTGCCTTTCCTTCACTCTCGCTGACTCCTAACATGCCTTCCTCCTCTTCTCTTCCTTTGTCTTTGGCGAACAGTAGCACAGTTTCCACCAGCACCTTGTTGACCAACAGCACTGGAGGCGGTCGTTGTTAACCTGGGCCCCGACCAATCCAGTATGGAAATCATATTCTTGATGATCCTCATGTTTGATTTGGCTAAGGGTTTAAGGTGGATGCCCTTCCTGACCTGGGGAACAAAATCCCCAAATTTCCAAATTTAGTCAGTATCAGGTGGAAAAACTTAAGTATTGTAAGAGAGTAAATAACAGTCATAAACCAATGAGTCAGTGACACTGATGTTATTGAACCTGCTCTAAAAATTCTGAACTGCAACTCTACCAAATTTGATCCTAACACAACAAATCCTACATCAATTTTAGTCATACTAATGCCAGTGATATGTCATGCTTAGCAAATTTGAAAAATGGTGCCTGGACCCAGAACAGGGGACTCTGATGAAGAAGTTAACTAGTGCTTTTTAAATGAGATGTACACAGTTGAAGTTATTATCTTTTGAGGAAGCTTTGCCTTCATAGGGAGGGTTTTCCATGTTAATTAATACACATCAGGCAGGTTTTGATGATGAGCTTGTGGTTTCACAAGTGGTGAGGGGAGGAACAACATCACAGAGGCCTTTCAATTAAGATCAAACAGCTTTTTTATATAAAGGTCACAATGTCTGAGGTTTCTTGCCAACAACAGAGAGCGCAGCTAATTCTGGTGCTCATGGAAATAATGTTTTTGATCAGACATCTGTGATTTGATTTAGAAGTGGAGGCAAGGCTATTTGTAACCTGTTTTGTCTTGGGGATCATTTTGATCATAAACATCACAGCCACTGTTAGCATTTTGATATGGATTCTGGTTCTGATGAACTTCTCATTTTAGGTAAATGTGCTGCAGTCAAGTTATCAACAATATCAATGAATAATCACTGATTAGCATTTAATAGTGCTGGTTTGTTATTAGACACTTACATTTGTGTCTTTCACATTGCATCTGATTATTAACTGTGGAGTAAACTGTGGCCAAATTTGGAAGCACTTCATAGATTGGAGTATTATCACAATTTGTGAGCAGTGTACACTGAAACACATGTATTGAGAGTCCCTTAGAACACATAGACCTGTTGCTATTCTTGCTTTCCTATCAGCACTTAAGCACTCTCAGGTCACTTCCACTGCCCCCTCATTATCATAGTGGCTAGTTTTTGCTCTGCTCTGCTCGACCAACCAGACCTAACCACCCACTCATCTCCCAGCAAATAGAAAACATTGCTGGAAGCACCATTGCCACATTCCTGCCACAACTGACCTCTGACATTCCCCAAAGCTTAGCAGACATGATTTTATCTCTGAAATTACCCTTTTTCTAAATAGGTTCTTGTTTATAGTGTTAGAATTTAGCTCCACCGACCCCCTGTACATTCAACAAATTAGACATCTACAGTGGTATGAAAGTGTTTGCCCCCTTCCTGATTTCTTTCTTTTTTTTTTTTTGCATGTTTGTCACACTTAAATGTTTCAGATCATCAAACAAATATTAATATTAGTCAAAGATAGCCTGAGTAAATACAAAATGCAGTTTTTAATGATGATTTCATTTATTAAGGGAAACAAAAAATCTAAACCTACCTGGCCCTCTGTGAAAAAGTAATTTCCCCCTAAACTTAATAACTGGTTTTGCCACACTTGCCAACTGGAACTGCAGTCAAGCATTTGTGATAACTGGCAATAAGCCTTTCACATCACTCTGGAGGAATTTTGGCCCACTCTTCTTTGCAGAGTTGTTTTAATTCAGCTACATTGGAGGGTTTTCGAGCATGAATGGTCTGTTTAACGTCATGCCAAAGCACCTCAGTCAGATTTATATCCAGACTTTGACTAGACCACTCCAAAACCTTCATTTTGTTTGTTTGAGTCATTCAGAGGTGGACTTGCTGGTGTGTTTTGGGTCATTGTCCTGCTGCATATCCCAAGTGCTTCTGAGCTTCAGGGAACAACTGATGACCAGACATTCTCCTTCAGGAATTTCTGGTAGAGAACAGAATTCATGGTTCCATCAATTGCAGCAAAGCCGCCCCAGACCATCACACTACCACCACCACGTTTGACTGTTGGTATGATGCTTTTTTTTATGAAATCCTGTGTTAGTTTTACGCCAGATGTAATGGGACGCAAACCTTCCAAAAAGTTCCACTTTTGTCTCATCAGTCCACAGAATATTTTCCCAAAAGTCTTGGGGATCATCAAGATGTTTTTTGGCAAACGCGAGACGAGCCTTTGTGTTCTTTTTGGTCAGCAGTGGTTTTCTCCTTGGAACTCTCCCTTGGATGCCATTTTTGCCCAGTCTTTTTCTTATTGATGAATCATGAACACTGACCTTAACTGAGGCAAGTGAGGCCTGCAGTTCTTTAGATGTAAATTTCTCTATTTGTGGATAATGGCTCTCACCATGGTTCACTAGAGTCCCAAAGCTTTAGAAATGGCTTTGTAACCCTTTCCAGATGTCAATGACTTTGTTTCTCAGCTGTTTCTTTAGATCGTGGCATGATGTGTTGCTTTCTGAGATCTTTTAGCCTACTTCACTTTGTCAGACAGGTTCTGTTTAAGTGATTTCTTGATTCAACAGGTCTGGCAGTAATCAGGCCTGAGTGTGGCTGGTAAAACTGAACTCAGATTTCTAAAAAGTGTGGTTAATGCCAGTTAATTCATGATTTAACAATTACTTATTCACTTATTCATATTTTACAAAAACTTTTTCACAGAGGGCCAGGTAGGTTTGGATATCTTTTTTCCCTTAATATATGAAATCATCATTTAAAAACTGCATTTTGTATTTACTCAGGTTATCTTTGACTAATATTAAAATTTTTCTTTGATGATCTGAAACATTTAAGTGTGACAAACATGCAACAAACTAAGAAATCAGGAAGGGAGCAAACAATTTTTCACACCACTGTATACACTGTTCACTGGTCAGGTTAAAAAAAACATTATTCCGAATTAAACTGCTCTTTAGGGTCATATTAGTCCAAATGATCATTAACACTTATACTAGCATGTGAGCAGCACAGCTTATACTTTCAGCACAGCTTTGGATGTAAACTCAAATCCAAAGTCTTCCCTGACTTCACAAAAGTTTATGGTAATTAAAAGTGTTAATACTATATTGTCACAGTAACATTCCCATTTTCCAGAATGAAACTGATTTATTGCTGACACACTTAGATGGGAACTTTCCAAGTATGGCATCTATTCTAACATGTCTTTACACTGTAGCTTCTATCATAATTGTCAGAAACACTGATCTGTTAACAGACGCAATTACTGCAGTTCAAAAGGCTTGTGGACAACACTGAATCTAATTTTCTCCACCGTGACTATCACACAAGTGGCCAGGCTCACATATGGGGCATGTTGAAATGTTGGCTATAATAAAATGGAGAGAAAAGGAGGGCCGGAACAGAAGATAAGAAAGAAGTTGAGCACACACCACTGTGAGATGAAGAGTGTGTGCTGACCTCTTGCTTTCATTCTGGTCATGGTCATTTATTCCTCACTTTGAAGTGTCTTCCTCTACTGTCATAGATCAAGTCAAGACACAAGGCTGGCCCAACTCGAATTCAGCACAGCCCCTTTTTCCTCAGTCTCTCACCAACACAAAGACTGTGAATGTTTCTTCAATGCTCAGTCACATTTCCTTGCCAGTTTTCTGCCATGCAGTAATTTGTGATGGAATATTATTAACAATATTAATATACAGTGGAGGAGGGTTGGTTTTCAGCTGTCTTTGTGAAAGCTGATTATGAGGAGTTTAATTTCATCAGATAAGGATGGCTTCATTTATGAGCACACACAGCTCTGGGCACTAAGCCTGACAGGCATTCAATAAGACAAGCACTCCCCCTGCTGTCCATGACAGTCTCATCAATATACACAGTTGCTTCCATCTAACAAGCTCCTCTTATAGTTTAAACCAGCATCCACAGGACTTTATTTTTATGTATTTATTAATTTTGCCACATACATTATATATTTTCTCATAGCTCTAGCTTTTAGTGATCAGTTAAGAGTTGTAGAGTTTTGTATTGGACTTTGATCATGTACATTTCATATTGACTGTAATATAATATATTAAATGTGTTATATTTTAAGATAATAAAAAGTAATGAATTGCAATAAGCATGTTTCTTTGCTGCAAGTATCTTTCCCCATACTATTTATCTGTTCCTGAGAAATGGGTAAGCTTAGTAAAGGATTTTTTGCAAACAAAAGTGTTGCTCTGTAGTTTCTCATCTCTCCAAAGGTATTTGTGCTACAAGAAATTATTATTGCTTGCCTTTATTATTTTATTATTATTTTTTTTTAATGTCTTTTCAGCATCTTGGGCTCTTGAAGTAAATTGTTGAATTGCAGAAGAGCTTTCTGTTTTCTTTTTCATTTCCAACCAAGGCTGTTTGAAGGTTATCTGAGGATGTTGGTCTTGTGTCAGCAAGCATCTGGCATGCTGAAGTGTCCTTGGGGGAGACACTAAACAGCTCCAGCAGACAAAGAAAAATCATTCTCTAAGGGTTTTCTAAATAATGGATTTTATAATTAAACATGTTTTTGCTTCACAATAAATTTCACTCGTGTTTCTTTTTCTCTCTTGTAAATCCATGATGAAACGGCAGTCAGGATGTCAGGGATCGATGTTCCATTGATGGACCAAAATGAGACTGGTATCTCTTCAATAGACAATGGGACCTTCCTCCGTTTCTCCCCAACCTCTGCCTCCACATCGGCAGCTGCCTCATCTCCAGGACGTCCAGGGAATGTTTATGTTTATGTATGGCTCTTTCTCGGCCTGCTGGTGTTCCTGCTGACGCTGCTCGTCATTTCCCTCCACAGGCTGAAGAATATCATTTCCTCTTCTTCCTCTGTCCCTGACTGCAGCAGCGAGGGGGGAAGCTCCTTCACCAACATGGAGATATGTAGCATCTCGTCTCAGAGGTCCACCATCTCTGCGCTCTCCACCTGAGGGAGACGGGAGGGAGCACATACAGAACAGACATATATGTATATGTGCTCTCATTCGTGCATGCTTATGCAAACAAAGGCAAGCATGCGCACACGCAAAGCACATAGGGGTCCAACACCTCCTCACTGTGACATACAAACACAAAAACCTATTGTCAGCTCCAGAGAAGCTGACATAATGGCATTACACTCCATGCATGCATATTCTAATCCCAATGATCCAATAATTCTGGTGGATCCATGCAATTTGCATAGGCACAGGGGAAACATAACTCATAATGTGATGAAGAGGTCTTAAGGGGTGAGTGTGACTGCACCCTTCTGATTCTTACTTCAGCAATTAAGACAAATTAACCTGAGAATCTGCTTTCCCTTTCCAGGGAAAAGCATAATGAGGCACTATTATCTTGTCTTCTCTTTTGTTGTCATTTCTTGTATTGTACTTGTATTCACCTTAGAAAAAAATTATATCATTTGAAGTGAAGCTTTGTACAGCATGTCTCTTAATGTCTGTAAACTACATTGCAAACTCAATATAAAAATTACATTAAAGCTCATTACTTTGTACAGAAGTACATACATTTGTCTCAGCTGTTCAGTAAGGCTTTGGAAATTAAAGCGCAAGATACATACAAACTGTTCACATGTCAGGTCGGCTTATAATATGAAGAAAAGAGGTTGCACAAATAAGATGACAGATAATGGTGCTGTGGATGTGAAGGTGAGAAGGAAATAAAGGCTGCAGACTACTGAGAGAAAGTAGTCTGCACCCACTGACTGCAGCCACAGACAGGCCAGGTCAAAAGTGGCATAAACTACAAGATGAAATTCAGAGCCTGAAAGACAGATCTACCAGTGTAACGGATTACCACTGTTGCCTGTCAATTTATAAGTCGTCTGATCCCGGTCTCCATAGAGACTAAAGTTGCTCTGTGCCACCGTCAGCTTTTTATTCCAGGCTTAGGCTACAGAAATGGTTGTTTATTCTCAAAACACATCTGTTTTTTTAATATTGTGAGATGAAGTGTATTTGACATTGCAACAAAAATATGCCACAAATACAGAGCAAATTATTTGAAAACGGTGCATTCATCGTTGCCATACTTTGTCATAAAAGTCAATAAACTGTAAAGACCACAAAGGCTCAGAGATGACAGCCACAAGCAATAAAAGCAGTCAGAGCTGTCAGACTTCTTGACAAATCCTCATTGTTCTCCAATTAATCTGTGCATTTCAGGTGGTACTGTCTGACAGACTCAGTACTCCCCCATGTATAAACTTTAATCACAAAATCCCTTCAGCTTCTATAGATACTGAAACATGCACTCACAAATCATACTAATTAAAAAAGAGATTAATGTTTATCATTTCAATTATAAATGAAATATTTAATGGCTTTGTTTGTCCTATAAATTTAGGAGAATGGATGTAGTAAAACAGCAAATGGATAGGTTGCAAATGTACTGTAAACACACTGGATGTAATTATTAGCTTTGCTGTAGTTTCATTTGAGCAGGTTCTTCATAATCCATTTTTATTGGCTAAAAAAATGTTAAAAGCACAGAATGATTAAACTCACTTGCAACCCAAAGATACAAATACATGTATATCTCATTTATTATTTATATTTGGCCACATTAAAATCCTTAGTTATTACCCAATTAGATATATTTTAGTATATTATATTATACATCAGTATATAATATTACCCAGCTAAAAACCATGGTTGTTACGAGCTGTTATTGGTTATTACCTTGTAATTGCATTGTAATTAAATTGTATTTTTATAATTTTACGTGGTTATTAATGCTTTAATTTAACATTGTTACCCCACTATTACCACATTATTACTTAGTTGTAATGTAAGTGCTACCAAAAATCTTTTTACAAAATTAACATGAGACTTCACAAGTTGCACATTTACAATTTTAAATTTAAAAAATTCTAATTTATTTTTCTTTCCCCTTTACGAGACCAAAATGACGTAAGTTCATTTTTATTGAGGACTTAGCAAAGTGATGGTAGTTTAAAAGCAATTAGTTTAAAACTTGATTAAAAAAATAGAAATCATAATGTATCAGTATAAAATGAATTCATTTCATTTGAATATTTGACTTATAATTTTTGAACTATAAAAAACTCATATGTAATGGCATAAATTCCTACTTGAAGTAGTGTATAGATATTTTCTACTCCCCGGTCATTTTAATTGTTTGACATATAACAATCTTATAAAACAATGAAAGCAATGTTTCGCTTTTATTCACATGAAACATATGCCTAAAGAGCTTATGTCTTTATAACTGAGGCATGTTTAAAATGTGACAGATGTGACCCAGTATCACAGAGTTAGTGGTTTATTTCTTGGCCCCTCCTCATGCTGAAGTGTCCCTGGGCAAGACACTGAACCCACAAATTGCTCCCAATTTGCACTTTGCATGTAATACATTAGATATTTCTGAACAGGTGAATATGAAAGGCTCTTAAAAAGTTCAGACTATTTTTAAAACTTAGTTAGAAACAACAAGCATTAAATTGAACATAATTAAACATGGAATTTCTTTATAATTAACACGTTTACTCCATTCATATTTGAATTATTATTCTTAAATTATGTTGGATGAGAAAAATGTGTGGACACTTTCATGAGTAAATCCTAGTAGGCAACATTGTGTTTTATAGGACTTAAGACTTTTTTTCTACTTCTCTTCCAGATAGGAAGAAAGAAACATAATAATCACAGTGAAAGTTCCTAGGTTTAACAACTAGTTTAGTATTTTACCCTTTAGTTTAATGAGGCACAAAGGTTTAGCCATGTGACAAAGTGGCTGGTTTAATGTGAAGTTTTGTTTTGTTTTTTAAAAAAGCACCTTGAACTCCTCATTTATGTCATTTTGTCAGTTAAATATGGGCTCTTGTTTCAGGTTGTATAATCACTGAGACATCATTCAGTGAAGAAAGTGAGATTTTTTTCTTACTGTCCTACTTTAAGGAAGTTCCACAGGAGTAGATTTAAATTACTTTCTTACAAAAGGATTAAGCTGGAAGTGCTGGAAATGCAAAGTGGTCATTTTGTAAAAACTAACAGGGTCTTTATATCTGTGATGCAGGATGTTGCTTATTGTAACAAACAAGAAAGGTAAAAAAAACCCCAGCAGGTAGTTAAACAAACGTTAAGTGTGTGCACAGTGCAACATTTTACCTCAAGACTCTCTTGACTTATTTCTCATTTGAGGAAGTATTCATTTAGACTGGTGATAAATGCAATATACAATATGTCACCGTATATATGTGATCAATGAAAAGCCAAGTCATCAAATTCTTTGCATATTTTATTTTCTTATCATGATTTTTTTCCAACTCACACATGTCATATTTTACATCTTTGCAATAAAACATGAATACAATAGTTTTTAGGGTTTCATAGATCCAAAAATATTTAACCTTTTTTTGGATACGCAAGTTGAACCTGTCGATAGAGTATGTGCATGTGCGCATTTGATCAAGATGGCTTCACACATACAGTACATCTCACATTTCATCCTCACTCCGCCCTCCTTCCCGCCTCTATCAGCTACAGAATCATGATATTGCTTACAACTGTGAGGTTGTAAAACTTATAATCACACATGAGCTCAACGTTTTAAATACAAACATCAATGCACAAATAATCCCGTAGGAAAATGGACCTAAACAAAATGGCAGCCGACCAGAAAGAACCAAGCTAATAAATAATGATATGTGATTGGTGCAAAGTGCAAATACAAAACAAACTTTTACATTGATTTGATTCTTTTTTTTTTTTTTTAAATAATCAACAAATGTGGGTAAGTGAACGTTTCCTTTGCACTTTCAGTCTTATTCAGCTGATTAAGTCTCCCACCAAGCCTGAACCAAGACTATATGTACATATTTGACAGAACAATCACCAAATATACAAAGGAAATCATGTCAGTCTTGTGTTTGTCATCCTTGGTGGCACTGGTAAGACCTCATTATCATTACTTTCCCTGGCAAAGCAATTACCTCCATTATTACCATCTGTCTTGTCAACATTATAATAATTATTACACAGTATTTTACATACAGCAAGTCATTAATAAATTAAAGGTGATAAGCGCAGTTTGTGTAGTGAAAGAACAAGTGTAGACTCTGAAGGAAGCAGAGCCTTATTTACATAAAAATCTGATTTAAGCCTGCTGAGGGTAAAGAAAAAAATTTAATTAATATTCTAAAAAAAAAAAGAAAAACAGACAAAATTAAACAAGACTAAACAAATTATTTAAAAAAATTATAACCTCCAGCAATTTTTCAAGGGTGAATTTAAGATCAAGCCAATAGCACCTGTTTTTGAATATTGGGTAGAGCTGGTTCTTTTCTGACCATTTCTAATCAGTTTAGACACATTGAAGGAGTCTTAGTTAATGATCCACCCGAATAATTCCTGTGCTGAAATCCCCTCAAATGATAAGTAAAGAACAAAATATTAAACATATTTAAAAAAAAAAAAAAAAAGAAAGAAAAAGAAAAGGGAAAACAAAACTTAGGTTCTCTGTCTGTGAGGAATTAAACGTACCAGGAACAGCAAATGTACCAGTCCTGTGAGTGGTACGGGTATGAAGGACCTCTACAATATCAGCTCGACTTGCTCTTTTTTTCCCCCACTCTGCAGTCTTCCTATTCTATTAGCAGGTTTTGGTGTGTATCTTCTAGGTATTATGTGTCTGTGGTTACACACGTGTGTGTACATACACGTATGCACAGAGGAAGCTGTTTCCACCAACGCTGTTGCATCCTAAAATCAAGTGAACTTCACAAGGGAATAGAGCCTAAGGTCCGGTACTTGGTTTTTCCTTCGTCTCTGTACCTGTAGTGTCCCCTGTGCTGCAGATACACAACAGAATGCATCACCGCCTCTCCTCTCTCCATCTTCCTCTTCCTCACATTGTCCACCTCAGTACCTGTTCTGGTGTTCGTAGTGCCAGCGGTTGAAGTCTATGTTGAATGCCACAATGCTGCCAGACGCCATGCCAGTGATCAAAGTCCTGAGGGGAGAGAACATAGTAAATCACATCTGTAAACTATACACATTCTATATAAAATACTTAAGGTTGCAAGGCTGGTGTCCTCTTGGAGGTGATGCAGTTTCTGTCCTGTTCCCGTTTTACCTCTGGTCATGTGATAGGTCCATGGCACGGATTCCGGCATCACAGCCTGGGTAGATGTAAAGCTGTTTGAAGTCACACGCCTGCCACACCTCAACAACTCCATTATCACCTCCTGTCACCAGGTTCTGCCCATCACTACTCAACAAAATTGCCTGGACAGAGAGAAAAAATAAAGAAAGAGTCCAAGTTAAAGGTAGTGCTTGGTTTATGGGTAAATAAGGTGCACACTTGTGTATAAAAATACACAGCAAAAAATATTAAAGCCTGTTTGCATCAGCCTGACAGCTTTACCCGTGTGGAATCGTTGACCTCCATTTGTGCCAGCAGTTTTCCATTTATGCTGAAGTTGCAGAAGCGGCCTCTCTCATAGTAGATGATGCAGTGTCCCTCGCTAGACACTGAGATGAGGCGAGGCTGCTGGCACAGCTCTGGACCCTCCAGGGCTCTAAGCAGGTCCCCTGTGATAGTGTGGACGAGGCATGGACCCTCTGAGGGAAAAGATCAAAGCATGATAGTATAAAGCTTTGGTAACAGTAATGAGTAACGTTCATTTTGTCCACAGCAGTATTCTCTGGTGTGAAACTGAGAGTTTTTATTATTTCTTTTTTTTTTTTTTTTTTTTTTTTTTTTTTTTACATTTAAATTTTTTTTTTTTTTTAA
>VUQI01039998.1:0-28416 GCA_015106735.1 Paratilapia polleni | reverse complement strand
GAGAGAAAAGGAAAAAAAAAAAAGGGCAAAAAAAAAAAAAAAAAAATTGAATTTTAAAATTAAAAAAAAAAAAAAAAAAAAAAAAAACAACTTTCAGCTTTGACATTTTAAAAAACTTCCTGTTTCCCTCACCATGCGGTTAATGCGGACAAAGTCCTCAGGTTTCTTGGCCCAGGCAGGAAGCTCCACATCACACACAGGAACTCCATCATCACGTATCCCAAGCTCATACTCATTACTGTTGACGAACATCTCAGGCAAGTAGTAGAACTCTGGGATCAGCTCCTTGTGGTCACAACAGAAACACATTGTTTGATATTATTCCACATCACTGAAACACACAACATTTTAATCACTCCACAATATACAGAACAATCTTTTTAGCTAGAAAAACCATTCCAAGCTGAGAAACAAACTAGAAACCAGTACACCAAAAATCACACCAAATACATTAAAAACTAAAAAGAATGTGCAACAACGGCGTGAAGTGTGGGGTGTGAATGGCCTCTTTGCCCCACCTACTTCAGGCACCCTTTACTACCCATCTTTGAACTCAACTTTAATTTTGCTCTCTGCTACAGAAAGTAAAGCTATGTGACTATATCTTGCACATTTTCTATGATATTGCATTAGACCAAAAAAAACCCCCAGCAAACACCCAATCCAAAGACATGTGCATTAGGTTACTGGTGATTCTAAACTGGCTGTAGGTGTGGATGTTAGATTAATAAATCCCTTAAAATGCACAGAATAAATTGTTGTTTGTTAATGACACACTTTGGCCTGTAATGTAAAGCACTTTGAGTGGTCACTAAGAGCAGAAAAACAACACATTGATGCCATTTATGAATATCTACATGTACTTTATATTCCTCTCTGTCTCACTGTTTGTAGCTAGATGAAGTTATTTGTATGTGCCTCTGCAACAACCATCCCTCTGCCTTTTCAGTATAAGCCTGTGTCAACAATACCAACCATACTGCTGTTAGCATAAATGACTTTAGTTACTTTTGAAACCTGGGTCTGAACTGTTACCTGCAAATTCACTCAATGCCGTGACAAACTACAGATGGCCCACAGTGAACCAGAGAGATCCAGATCAGGTATTGACACTCCTTTAGCAGCATTATGTTTTCAAATTCTAAGTATTTTCACAATGGTAGGTACATTCGGCCACTCCCTCATTTCCCAAGTGGTCACCACAATGGATGGCTTGTTGCATGTTTGATTTGGCACACATTTTGCACAGGATGCCTTTTCGTGATGGAACCCTCACACTTATCTGGCCTTGGGATGTGCACTAGGAATACACTAGCTTGTGACCCCCTGAAGTTTGTATCTCCTCCTGGAATCAAACTGGAGATCTTTCAGGTGAAGGAAAATATGTTAACCACTGCACTATGAAGCCACTTTTAAATATTCTCACAATACAGCTGAAAAAAGACAAGCTTCTTCCTGTGCTTTATAATATTGTGTTTTTGGTTTTAGGTCTCAGGGCTGGTGGATTGTGTGTTGAATTTATTATTTTCCAATAATCTAAAACCAGGCACTTCAGTAGGTTGCTCCATGTTACCTTGACATCAGCCGTGTCCCTCTGGCAGTTCCTCCACGAGTGACCGATACCAGAAAAGGCTCTCTCTGGATGGTCAAACCTACCCTCATTAACACTGAGGAAAAATGTGGTAAAGGGCTCCTACAGGCACAAAAATAGATACGTTCATTTGAAAAGCAGCCTTGAGTGTCTGGCACGTGTTCAGTTAGCTGTTACAATTTGTAAGTGTGTTAAGTAGGTACTCACTATTCTGAGCATCCACATCAGTGTTGAATGAGCAGTGGAGTATAAGGTTGTATAGTGGTGAGGAGGTGCGCTGTCATCGTCCCATGTCTCGTAGCGCTCAGCATAAAATGCTGCTCGCTTGGGATTCAGTGCACCAATTGGCTAGAATAAATCAGAGAGAAACAACTGGCTCAGTACCACACATTAGCATTCTTCTACATTGCAGGACATATATATTTTCTTACTCTTGGTGGGGATGTGATAAGGAGAGATTCCTGCTATGCCTTGGTACAGTATGTACTGTAAATGGTGTCTCTTGACTTTGATTAATTTGAGTTCATAGCATCTCCAAGTAGCACAACAAAATTGGAAAAGGTGCATAAAGAGTTTTATGTCTGAGGGCTCTAACCTTGGAAAGGTCTCGGAAGTTGCCAGGTAGTGTGAGATCGAGCTCCTCTGAATCATAGTTGGTCAAGACCCAAGGGAAGATGGGGTACTGGTTCAAATCATTATAGGTCCTCCCTGCAGAAGACACAACAGTGTGATGACGATGCTTTGGTGTTAGTCTTGTTATAAAATATACTGCAAGAATACAGAGACCATTTATCTGACATAACAGTATATTACAGCCCTGCTTTGAGTTTTGCATTCTTAGATTAATACAAACTACTTGAAAAAACAAAAACAAAACTATTGCTATAAATATTTAAAAATCTCACATCTATTATGTCTGGCTCATGCTGAAATATTAAATAACTTCTGAGCCAAGATGAAGTGTTGTATGCACATTGACTAAAGATACAAGCTAGTGTAAAAAAGACACTCAGCAGAGAGATAAAAGTACAAGCTGTTGGAAACTGATGCCAGAATTTAAATATTCACTCAGTTTTCTTTATGTGTCACTGAAATTCTGCACGTCTCTTAGATACATACTGTACGTCAATATATATTAAGACATAAGGTTTTAGTCATTTATTCATTTTTCTAAATCCATTTTCTAGTATATAAAGAACAATTTGACATTTCTATCACACTGTTAAGACTAAACTATGCTGGCTGTGTCTTAATTTATGTTTTTCTGTGTACAGGTATTTACATATAAAATTAGATCATAAGTTTCTAGGACTGTTATTATGCAAGCTGCAGATGAAGTGTGTTTATCTTTATAGATTTGCCAAGGAAAGAAATCCAAGTGTGCATTTCTCTCCTTGGCATTCAAAGCAACCAAAAATGAGGTCACACTGGTAAAACCTTCACAGCAAATAAGAAATGTCCATATCACACAATAGAAAGATGATGTTTGGACAGGGTTGCGTTTTTGACCATTCTTCTGTCCATACGTACATTATTATATTAGCAGAATCAGAACTCATTAAAAGTGGACTTTACCTGCAATAGTATTGAGGAACATGAGGTACTCAAAGTTAGAGATCTCTCTCCGCTGCCAGCGCTGCGTCATGTTGGATGACTTGAATAGCTGACGAGGAGTGGCCAAGGAAATCCGCCTGAAATGTATACACACACACACACGTGAAATGTATATTTCCTTTTGTCAAACCTGGCCATTGCCACTCTGAGACAGAACTGGATAGCCTTATACATACCTGGCCTGTGGCAGGCCATAACTCGTTCCTACGCCGACCCGCGGGAGACTGTAGACCACTCGTTTGACGGTGGCCTGGTCGGGGAAATTGAACATCACAGACGCTGGGGGGAGGCAAGATGCAGTTAACGCAATTTAAAAGCCAATTGCTCACTTAACATTGACCTGATATCAAAAAAGACATTTAAATACATTAGGTATATATTACATAATACAATCACACTGTCATCTGTGTGTATGTTAATTTCAGTAAGAACAACTCTGTGGACTTACTTCTGTTGGCCATGAAGACTTCTAGTCCAGTATTCTGCAGCAGGTATCGTCTGGAGAACACAGCTCGGATCTCACTGAACATCCATTTGCCGTGCAAACCCTCTGAGTAGGCCAGCACCTGTTGAGGATGGACATCATTGAAAACAAAAAAGACTAATAAGTTAAAAGTGGTAAGAAAAAAATTGACAAATTTGTCAAGAACCGTAGCGTCTGTCCCATCTCACAGTCTTCTTTCCCCCTTTCTCTTTCTGTGCACTGTTCAATTATAGACAAAAATAATTTGCTCTTACTTTAGGGTCCATCTTCTTAAATGCAGGATCCTCTTCATCTACCTCAAAGTAGATCTCAGTAGTAGTGATGGACAGAGTGCCTCGAGTCACCACCACTGGAGCTACCAACTGAGCTGGAGTACTCAGAACCACTGGACCTGTGGGGACAAATTAATTGGTCAGGTATTACTACTTCAGTTAGTCATACAAGTACCACGGTCATGATACAGAGTAATAATAGGCATCACACAATGCAGAATATAAAACGGCACATTAGAGTGATTTTTTTGTTAGTTAAGATTGACCATTCGTTGACTTCTTCTACTTCGCCTGCTATTGTAAAGGCCCAATCAGTTATGAAAGTTCGGATTTGATCTGATTTGCATCCGTTTTTAGTAAATTATGACTTAATCTTCTTGAGTCAGATAAATCAGCCAGATGGTTAGATTAGCTGCAAAACTTTCAAATGTCAAACTTGCCTTTGGAGATAAAAAGTCTTGGCCGAAAAGGTACTAAAAACAAGAGTCATAGAAAGTTTATTGTTTAGTCGGACTGTAACAAAGGGTCTGTTTGTGTGTGTGTATGTGTTTGTTTCTTACCAGCAAGGTTATCGATCTCTTTTTCCTGCAGCAGACTAACAGCGTCATCGTCTCCCTCCAGCATCAACTCTGCCTCCGGATTCTGGGTGACCACCGACTGGCTCCGGAAATTCTTTTTTGACTTGAGCCCCTTCTCCTCATCTTCTGTACCTATTTGTGTTTGAAGTGTGCATGTGAGATTATGCAGGAAAAAAAGCAGGAACTGAGCAAGTACAACATTTGTACGTTAGTATGCATTACTGACTGTAGTCATCCAGAGCTTTGAGCGGCACGTCGGCGTGAGTGGATCCAAAGGCATTTCGCACAAATCTCCGTCTCCTCCTCAGGTCATCCTCCCAGTAGTCTAGGCGCCAGAAGTCGTGTAATTGGCTGAAAGTGGGGCGGACAAAAGATGAGTAATTTCAGCTATGGCACATTTGGGAAGTTAGACATGTGACATTTATGCTAGAAACTTCCAAAACTAATTTCCTGCAGTCAAAATGTTCTTCATTATTGGGACAAAGGGCATTATTTGACCCACTCTGCAAACACCAGTAACTGGCTTTTAGATAAACAGCAAAACAAATATTATGGAATTATGAACCCTATAGAAACAGAATCCGACCGATATAGGATTTTTAAGACAGATACCGGTATTTGGTGATTTAAAAATCTGATATGTTGGCCAATATTTATTTATTTAATTTTTTCACACACATGAAACATAAACTGATTTCTCTAACATTTTATATATGATATTTATAAGTACTAAGATAATATGACAGTGCAATTTAAAAATAAATTAGTTTTGCTGTTAAAACAAGTTGTGGATTACTAGTTCATGCTCTGCCGGATTCTGCTCAGATCAGCTGGTTGCTGTGTTTGCTGTATTCCAAACAGGTGTGCCCTCTGGTGGACAAACTATGCAAAATCAACACTCATAACATGGTTGAAGGGTGTTTCTCCTGTCTCTTCCTTACTTTATAAATTTTCATTTATCAGTCATTATAAATGCCGATACTGATATGTTGGCAAATTGGCAATATCAGCCGATATGTCCGGCTCTACAAAGAACCAAGGGTTCTGACGAAGGAAATGGGACAGAAAGCGAAGTTTAGTTACGCAAGTGTCTAAAAAAAGGGGTCTTTCACGACAGCATACTTATTCAGGTAGAAAAATAATTTCAATAGTGGCATGACAAATATTGATTTTAGATGCTCTATATTACAACCTCAAGTTACATCACATGTCCTGTGTGAAGATCTGGATGAGAAATCGCTGATTTATTGTGTAAGTGCGCTAAAAAACAAGGACACCAGTCTCACAAAGCTACCAGGCAGTTATGACATTAGGAGTCAATTCTCTCTGTGTGCTGTACTTCAGGTACGGCTCATTTTTGTTGGTTTATTCATTAATTTATATTACAATCTCAGTCACTACAGATACCCCTGTAAGCATCCCTTGTGAGCACTGTAAGCTGTAATGGTAACCTGAAAATATCCCAGAGTTTAATTTCACGCACAGTTCCAGGCATTTTACCTCTGTGACATTGTCCCCCATGCTCCGTGCTTATTGGTCAGGATGTTAAGGATCTTCTGTTTCAGCTGGTTAGCAGTCACATGATCTCTGTGCTTAGCAGCACTGATGAGGTGATCACACATTTTCTCCTCCTCCCTCCGGTCTGCAGCGTACTGGGCACAGTTAGACTGGAGGAGAAGAGGAGGTGGAACGTTAAACAAGGACCACAAACCGCAAGAACCCAAACACATTACTGTGTTGAGGACATTGTGCTAACAAGGAGACAATTGTAGCTGTACAATTGTGTTTCTTTGTTGTTAAAACATATTCAGGCCATTTGTGCTTTCCAGATGATGCATAAAATGAACCTGAACAGTGTATTCCTGAAACACTTACAGAACAAAAGAACCTAAAAAACTAATACTGCTACTATCTGCAGTGTTTGTTGGGAAAAGCCGCTAAAAAAATACATATTACCCACCTCATGAGGCTTTTTGCTTGCAGGCTTACATACGTATAGTGCTGTGACACACTAAAGTTGTGTTCTGTGTGTGTACCTCAAATTCAGCATGTTTGTGTACATCCTCAGCCCTCTGTCTGTTCAGGATGAACTCTGCTTCATTGGCAACGCGCACAATGTGATCCTTCATGGCATGGCACAGGAGTCTGGTAAATGAGTGAGAAAAACAGGGAAGTAAAAAAGAGCAAAGAAAAATCGCAGGAAATATCTCTGTTTAGAGAAAAAAATAAATTCTCAACAAGATGGGATGCAATAAGACTGGTCCATTATTCAGCTAACATCCTTTTTTTCTTTTTGATGCATGTTTGTCATTTTTCACATTGATCTTTTTTGTTAGGTTTGTACTGATACTCCAGTAGTTTGGAGTAAAAAGGAGAACAGGCAAAATTGCAAGCACTGAAATTACACCAGCTCAAATCAGCTGTAAATGTAATTGCACAATAACAATTCGACTTCCTGCTGGTCACACATGGCACTGTGCACTTATCCTGGCAAGGTTCTCATTAGGGCTCTATCATACCCATTAGTTGTTAAGCACCGATACCAGAATTAGTGTTAATGTGTGAATTACAGAGTGATGTAGGGTGATAATCATTAAGTGTGATGGATTACCTTCCCTCATTGATGAGCTCAATGAAAGCCAGTCCAGCATTCTTCTGAATGGAGTTTTGCCACTCCTAAGTGCAGAAAAAACTTCAAAATGAGTATGGGGAACCACAGTTAGGAACAGAATAGGGCAATATTGGCTAAACAGATCATACCATACACACCTGCATAGGTCATTTTATACACATTTTATTAATTTTGTAGAATTTTAATCTGTTTAATTTGTAGATTAATACAATTTTAATGTACTTGTACATTAAAAGTACTTTGATGTACTTGTACTTTACCTGAGCACTTCTATGCTATGCTACTTTCTATTTCTGCTCTCTATTTCTTTATTTTAAAGCTTTAGTTTCTAATTATTTTATACTTATAGGTAAAATACATTGCCATTAAACACAGAAATGTTAATTGTATGTGCTAACAGAGCTATATCTGAATATGTTTGTGTCTGACAAAAAAAACAAACAAACAAGGAAAACACATAAAGGTTCAGTTACCCAGACATTGAATAAGCCTAGTGCTAGACCATGAACATTTTGCAGTGGAGATCTTCATTTAATTTTTCTTATAGTCTGGAACTAAAGTAGGTAAAACCGTGTCTGGGAAACCTGCTGAAAGTGTCTCAGGTGACAGCAGATGCTGCCAGAGCAGCTTCAGTGTGTCTTATTGATTCTCTGAGTCTCTGGAACTCTACAGGACGGATGATTAATCCAAATTATATTCCCTCATTTGATATTTTGATGATGATACTGGAAAGCATTATCTAACACACTGGTCTGCCACAGGTGTTCAACAGGGCTGTGATCTGGTGACCTTGAAGGCCACAGCATTTGATTCACATTACCTTCACACTCATCTAACATTCAGTGAGCCTTCATGCCCTATGAACGGGGGGCACTGTCGTCCTGGAAGACATCACTCTCATCAGGATAGAAAAGTTTTATCACAGAATAAAACTGATTTACAGTCACCATTCCCTCGAAGGGGGCATGTTGACCCAAACCTTCACAGTCAAATTCAATCTGATAACATCCTGCTTTCTCAGTCACCTGTGGTAGATTTTTCTTCTGTTTTTCTTTACACATCAAATTAATGCTCGAACATCACAATGACCAAATGTGTGCTGGTAATCACAATTTACAACCCATTATAGTGATGCCTTTTCCACTGATCTAAAAATCATCCTTGCCATCCATGTAAACTATAATCCCTCTTTCAAAGTCACTTTTCCTCTTGTCATGTTGATTCAAAATCAGAGGCCTTCTTGATTGATGCCAGAGAGCCCTGATTATTTATATACAGTACTGCAGTGCACCTGTGTGGAAGCATTTGTTGTGTTTCTCTATTTAGTCTGGGCTTTCCTTTAATTGGTCACACATTTGTTCATTCTTTCACAGTAAATACTGTTACATCATCCAACCCTGGCTGAACGAGCTAAGCTGGTTGTTGTGCTGATCAATGTGTAAAAAGCTTAAAAATAGAGCTTAAAAAAAAGCTTTATTTGAGATGATATAAGCAGCTTCATCATTTCCCATCAACAGTGTAGAAAGTGCACTGTAGTGCAAAACTGCTCAAATTGGGGATGAAAGAAACAAGTGTCAGTGAAAATGCACCTGTCTAAGCGTATGTGAGAGTATGGAGACTGGAGCGGGATAAGAGTGCTGCTGAAAGCCTCAAACTATCAGACCTCCATTAGCTCCACTGGCTCTTAAGGCTGTGAAGGACACGTGGGACTATCTTCTGTTACATCCCCCCATCCAGAGGATCGATTTCTGGGCTAGGGTTTGCTCTCCCGGGTCTCTAATGGCAGACAAGGCCGGAGCCAATGGTAATACTATACATGCTGACGAGCAGCCACCCAGAAGTGGAACAGAGAGGAAAAGAAAAGGGAGTGGTAAGAGAAGGGCAGTGTAGAGAGTGGTATGAGATGAAAGCAGTTGCTACTGAAACACTGAGTTAAAATTGACCACGATTGAAGCTGTAAGAGGACAAAAGGCGAGAGAGAAGATAACATAGTGGTAAAGCTGAAGAAAATGGAGAGCAAGAGGAAAGAAACAAAGGGCTCCTCCAAGAACAAGAGCACTTCTAGGTGGCTGGAGTCAAATAAATCACTGAAAAGACGGAAAAGAAACTTAATAACTTAAAAGAAAAACAAAGCTGGTCACCTGTGCCATTTGGGAAAAGCTCTGTGATGGTAAGTGTCACTCTCTCTTTGAGTATTATTTAGGAAAACTGAGCTTACTGGTTTACTTTGATAGAAGATGGATAAATGAGCCAGATAAAACGAATTAAGATGTAATGTTTGTGACATAATGTGTTTTTTTTTTTTTTTAAGGTAAAACTAAAATGTTGTGTATGTGACAATTCTTTTTGTTGTCTTAATATCGTTGAGGGGAAACTATGCTGTGATATTATATTACATCTGCAATGCGCTCATTACATAGTCATCCCAACCTCACAGGGCAGATCAATAACTCAGAAGCTTCCCGTGTGCTTTCAACTCTGCCAATCAGAGCTGGTCTAAAAAAAAGTGACAAAATTGATTTTGAGTGTGAGGACATTAAATAAAGAGACAGAGGAGAGGTGAGACGTTACCAACCTGAGAACAGAGCAGCATTACGAGCTCCACCACAGACGTGCTAGACTTCATACACACCAGACCTGTGGCACAGAGACATACAGCACAGTCAGGAGCCTCTCTTTATTTCTCTGTGACACACACTCACACACTCCACTGCTAGACACAAAAATATCATCAAAGAAGGCACTGTAGTGTCAGTGGTTTCTGCTGCTGTGTACAGTCATCGTAGACAAGTTTATAAAAAGCATGCCACAGAAAAGACAAGAACAAACAGTGGAGAAAAAGATGAAGGAGGAGAGAGGAAGAGGGGTAGCGGAGAAGGATCAGAGCTGAGGAGGAGGAGAGATCAACACTGAGACAGTGGATCACAAAAACAAGACGCCAGGAAGCAGGTGAGCAGAGGGAGGACTGCAACACATTTAGTACAATCTATAATACCCGTAATGCTAAAACTGGCATAATCTGATCTAAAAATATTGTCACATCTAGCTAGCTGAATAAAAGCAGTGAAAATCCTACCTGCTCGACGAATGGGTGAAGCAGCCAGTTCAAAGACACACATTCACTCATTACCTCATTCTCAACCACTCCACTCACTCATTCTTTTCCTCTCAGTCTGTGTCATACACAAATATTGCGGTGAAGGACAGTGAATGAGGAGACTCCACAGAGAGACGCCAGTTAGAGAAAAAGGAGCCGTGTACAGCACCTGTACCTTCTATGAGCAGCTCCTGCCCATGGCTACCCAGCAGCGTCCTGGACAGGAAGGGAGCAAAGTCCACAAATATCTCCCTGAGCAAGGGGGCCACCTTCTCCAAAGCACGCTCCAGCTTGGTGGTAATACTGTGGTGGAGATATTTGAGAAAAAAAAAGATGAAGAGAATAGGAGTGAAGATAACATAAGCAACATACAGATGATGGTAAAAGAGTATGTGAGCAAAAATCTCAGGGGGATATACAGTAGGTGAGAAGGGAGAAATGTAAATGAAAGAAATATGCAGAGATATGCGAGAACAAGGGAGGAAGGCACAGGACAGCGGAGAAAAGAAAAAGCAGGTGAAAGAACCTCAATTCCAAAAAAGTAATTTATAAATCTCTTAAAATTATATTTTATTCACAATCGAACATAGAAAACATATTAAATATTTAAACTGAGACATGTTACCATTTCATGAAAAATATTAGCTCATTTTGAATTTGAAGGCAGCAACATGTCTCAAAAAAGTTGGGACGAGGGCAACAAAAGGTAAGTGGTGGTAAAAAGAAACAGCTAGAGTAACATTTTGCAACTAATTATGTTAATTGGCAACAGGTCAGTAACATGATTGGGTACAAAGAGAGCATCTTAGAGAGGCAGAGTTTCTCAGAAGTAAAGATGGGCAGAGGATCACCAGTCTGCAAAAAAACTGCATCTACAAATTGTGAAACAGTTTCAGAATAATGTTCCTCAATGTAAAATTGTGAAGACTGAATATCTCATCAACTACAGTACATAATACCATCAAAGGATTCAGAGAATTTGGAGAAATCTCTGTGTGCAAGGGACAAGGCTGAAAATCAATATTGGATGTCAGTGATATTCGGACCCTCGGGCGGCACTGCATTAAAACAGGCATGATGCTGTCATAGAAATCACTACATGGGCTCAGGAACACTCCCAGAAATCTTTGTCTGAATACAGTTCACCGTGCCATCCACAAAGGCAGGTTAAAGCTCTATCACGCAAAGAAGAAGCCATATGTGAACATTATCCAATGGGACAACATTACTCTCCAGAAGTTCAGCAGCTGGTCTCCTCAGTTCCCAGATGTTTACGGACTGTTTTTAAAAGAAGAGGGGATGCTACAGAGTGGTAAACATGACCCTCTCCCAACTTTTTTGAGATGTGTTGCTGCCATCAAATTCAAAATGACCTTACTTTTTTCTTAAAATGGTACATTGTCTCAGTTTAAACATTTGATATGTTTTCTATGTTCTACTGCGAATAAAATACAAGTTTATGAGATTTGGAAATCATTGCATTCTGTTTTTAATTTACATTTTACACAGCGTCCCAACTTTGTTGGAATTGAGGTTGTAGGAAAAGGTGCGAAATGGGCACAAAAGACAGGATACAAAATGAAATGATGTTTTTTTTATGGAAGCCGTATGTCTTTATTAGTATTGCTTAGAAAAAGATGAGTTAAAAGGATAATTGTTGAGCTGGTCAACTTAGCATTGTGGAATGAGTGAAGGTGAAAGTGTAATAAAAGCTAAACCTGAAAAACGGTCAAAATATTGCATCTATTGTATCTTTACTTGACTCTTAAGTGGTATACTGAGTCTTTATGTGTGTACAGGTGCAGATTAAGTGCAGAGTAAAATGCTTTTCTATTCTTTAGAAATGGAGTAAGAAAAGGCAGGAAGAGTACAGCAAAGCGGACTTAAATATGTAGCCATGATGGCAGTGAAGTTCATACTCCTGGCTTTGTAGGTAATGTGATTTCTGAAACAGACCTGGGTCACTAATCTACAAATTGTGATTTTGTTTTAACCTGCTCAGACAACCAGATGATTTGCAAAAGCTGCAGTGAAGGTTAAAACAAGCATTTTGACTCAGGTCTGGCCTGCAGTTTGGGGTTAGTGTGAGGAGATGACCATGCCAGAAGTAACGGAGTTGACTCTGCTGTTGTAAATTTGTTTAAGCTGTTGAAGACATCCGTCCTTTCTTGCATGGCATTCTGGGAACATTTAGTAGTGGTTGGGCGTAGCGGGGGGTGTGTGGTGGAGGAGGGGCAGAGGGAGGGGCATGGGGACAGGACGAGTATCTCCTTGCCTAAAACACTGTCCTGCATCTCGGGGGGCTGCCTGGAAGCCTGCCAGAGAGCTAAAAGACTTGAGCTCAGGGGGCGTCTGACCGCTGCGCAGCGCACACTGCGCCACCTCACAATAGGCACTGCAATACAAACCACACACGCGCACACACACAAAAACACACGTGCAGACATGCGCACTGATTAAGGAACACATGCACACGCACCCACCCATTCACGTGTGTGTGCACTTTTAAAAGAACATGTGCAATCATGTGAAAAAGAATGTTTTCACAGGATTCTATGCAGTCCTGTGAAAAAACTAAGTACACCCCATGATTCAGTAGCTTGTAGAACCACCTTTGGCAGCAATAACTTGAAGTAATCATTTTCTGACTTTATCGGTCTCTTAGGTCGTTGTGGAGGAATTTTGGCCCACGCTTCTTTACAACGTTGCTTCCGTTCATTGAGGTTTGTGGGCATTTGTTTATGCACAGCTTTCTTAAAGTCCCACCACAGCATTTCAATCAGGTTGAGGTCTGGACTTTGACTGGGTCATTGCAACACCTTGATTCTTTTCTTTTTCAGCCATTCTGTTGTAGATTTGCTGCTGTGTTTGGGATCATTGTCCTGTTCCATGACCAAATTTCGGTCAACCTTGTGCTGTCGCACAGACGGCATCACATTTAACTCTAGAATACTTTGGTATACAGAGGAGTTCATGGTCAACTCAATGACTGCAAGGTCCCCAGGTCCTGTGGCTGCAAAACAAACCGAAATCATTATCCCTCCACAACTGTGCCTGACAGTTGGTATGAGGTGTTCATGCTGATATGCTGTGTTTGGTTGTCACCAAATGTGGTGCTGTGCATTATGACCAAACAGCTCCACTTGGGTCTCATCTGTCCAAAGGACATTGTTTCAGAAGTCCTGTGGTTTGTTCAGATGCAACTTTGCAAACCTAAGCTGTGCTACCATGTTCTTTTTAGAGAGAAGAGGCTTTCTACTGGCAACCTTTCCAATCAAGCCATACTTGTTAAGTCTTTTTCTAATTCTAATTTCTAATTTTTCTTGGGTTTTTGAAAATTTCTCTGGATATTGTCTGACCTTCAGGGGAATTTGCTGGAATGTCAACACCTGGGAAGATTGTGACATTGTGTTAACACACACCTGAAAGCTCCAGACCAGCAAACTGCTAAAACTTCTGCTTTTATAGAGATGCTCACACTTGGTAATGAACTAATCAAGTACAGTTGATTAGCAGCACCTGGCTGCTACTTACCCTCTTAATTCCCATGGAAGCAAAAAAGGTGCAGTTACTTTTTCATAGGACTGCATAGAGTCCTGTGAAAACTTTCTTTTTCACAATCCTGTATCTGCTAACATGTCTAAAGAGAGTATATTGACAGAAATGTTACAGTGCAAACTGCTACAATATTAAAGGAATAATTGCTAATTATTAATATATGATGATCATATATTTTATTAGTGACAACTATACAGTATGGAGACAAAAACAGATTTTTGTTAATGACAATTTCATTTACATGTTTTCAAATACAAAGAAATTCATTAAGACTGTTGAGCTTAAGAAATTATCAGGCTGAATTAGTAAGTGGTGACGTTTTCATACAAACTTTTCATGTCAGAGATGAAGAGCACCATGGGTGTGGGGCAAGCGAGAAGTGTCAGGGATATCTGTGCATGACAGCATAAAATATGTGTAGCTAAAAGACGATTAATATTAGCTGATATGGAACAATATCAGAACCTGTCTTTTGTCCTCTGTGGTTGATTATTTTAACATGTCACATCAACACCTATTGTTCCTGACATTCTTAAAACAACAGAGGTGAATTTCAGGTTTGTCTTATGTAAGCCTAAAAATGTATTCAGGCGCATCACTCCAGATAAAACTTTATCTTACGCTATAATCCTGTAATGAGTGTGTAAGTGGAGTGCAGGTGAGAAATCTTTAGGGAGGATGAAGGGACAGGAATGAAGTGGAAAAGGGACAAGCACCAGACAAATCAACATAAAAACAAAAGCTAAACACAGGGGGAAAAGAAAGGGGATGGAAACTGAACTGATGAAATGACTGAGAGCTGTATGATGGTGAGAGTTCTGACCTCATATTCTCCATGGTGTCTTCTGGCATGGGTGCCACTGTCTGTACCGCCGGCAGATTCTTACTAGTTGCACCATTGACAAAAGATGAAGAGGAGGACGAGGATGACGAGGCAGAGTCTGTGGCACCTGGACAGGACGGAGAGTGATGAAAAATAAGACAAGCATTATATTAACATGAACCAAGATTAGCATGAAGGATAATAATACAGGAAATGCATTAATGTCTCTGATCAGTTGCAAACAAATTCAATTTCGATGGTATTTCACCGGACATGCTGCCGCTTATCTTCTGGTAATGGCCCCCGTTAGTGAAAAAAGCTTTGCAATCAATATACAGAATCCATTCCAGGGAACGAATCCCTTCCTTGTCCATTATGCATGTATGATAAAGTACAATATGTCTGATTGGATGACAAAGCCTCAAATACAAATCCACTCTGCTACAGTGGATCTGCCGAGCATGATTCTACTCAGAAAGGACACTGATCTGCATGCCTGCTTATGTATTTTTTGATTCTCATCTTGCTAGCCTAAATTTGGGTCAGATAATGTCTAACATATTTTATCTTCATCTGTTTTTCCTGCAATGAGTATTAAAGCCATGTGTGCAGTGTCCACCATAAGAGAGGTATCTTACAGTTGCTGTGCAGTCTAGAACTTCCTTCATCTGCCCCCCTAAACAGGCTAAAACTAACCCTGAAAGAATCTGCTGGTTCAATTTGTTTCTATTCTGGTTGGTTCTGGCTATTAAAGGACAGAAGTGTGAAGCATCAAAGACTTTTGTAACAAGAGAAGGAATTCAAACCCTGCTTGACTGAGCAGCCTTTGAGTTGCTTGAGGCCTGAGCAAAAGTTCTTTTGAGTAAAAATATCCAAATATACACGTACAAATTAAATTAACAGGTTCAAAAAGAAATGGGTGTGAAGAAGATGGATATTTATGAGTGCACTAAATCTGTGTGTTATTGTGTGTTATCTCCCACCTGTAGTGTTGATCATACTCTTGGGTGTTGCTGTTGCAGCAGCAAAAATGTTGGGTGTGCTCCCAGCAGAGGCTGCTCCACTAGTGGTGGGCGTGCCCACAGTATTGACTGACAGGCTACCAGGTGGTGGCTTTTTGACTGGAACCACAACACTCCTGTAAAAGATGAGACACATAGGCATCAGGCAACCATACCTCCTACCTGGCTCAGAGTGACGCTGAAAAATAATCCATGCATTTGTTACTTCTAGAGTGGAAGTAAGAAATACTCTTACTTCCAGAGTAAGAAGGAAAAAAAACTTCTCCTCACATAATCAGGCCCCATCATGTCTTACAGATCTCATAGTACCACATTACCCCATCAGAACACTTTGCTCTCAGACTGCAGGCTTGCTTGTGGTTCACCGTTTCCAAAAATATAGTGGGAGGTAGAGCACTCAGATACCAGTCTCCTCTCCTGTGGAACTAGCTCCCAGTTTGGGTTTGGGAGACAGACACCCTCTCTAATTTTAAGAGAGGGTGTCTCCTTTTTGATAAAACGTATAATTCAAGTGACCCTGAATCCTCCCTTATTAAGCTGCAACAGGCTCAGGCAGCTGGGGACTTCCCATGATGCACTGAGCACTTCACTTCCACTCGCTTCTTTTCACTCCCCATGCCTTTTTATGCACTACTGCAGTTTGTGTTTTGCCCAGTTTGTTGTTTGCCATCTCTCTATGCTCCTCTTTTCTGTCTACTCTCCCTCCCAAATCCTAACAGGTCGCGGCAGATGACTGCCCCCTCAGCCTGGTTCTGTTGGTTCTGTCGGAGTTCTTTCTCCCCACTGTCACTGAGCGTTCGCTCATAAGGGATTGTCAGATTGTTGGGGTCCTTTGTATGGTCTCTAACTTACAATGTAAAGCACCTTGAGATGACTTTCTTTGCTATTTTCCTACCTATAAATCATCACCATGATTTTCCTCACAAATCTTTGTTAGTATCACTGATTTTCAGTGCCCAGTAATGTCCCCGAAGATCCAAAGATTTCCTATCAAAAAGTAATTTCTGCTTTTTAACTCAAAACAGTTGAAAAAAATCAGGGAGCAACAAGGACATTTTTTAGATGTAGGCACTACTGGGAGCTTTAGCAGCAATATTACAGACTGTCTTCAATGTCAAAGAAAGGTAAAGCTATCTCAAAAGTTCTAAAATGCTTTTTTAGTGTAAAATACTTTGGATGAACTACTAAAATACTGGTAATGGTGTATTTGTACTTTATATGGGCTGATGGATTAGATGTAAGAACCCTGTCTGACCTATGAGGACAGGATTGATACATGGGTTGAGCATCTTGAAAATGGATGTAGAGCTATCTATGATCTATTATGCACATCTTTCATCAATAACTTTGATTCTCAAAGACCATAACAGAGCAGAAAAAAAGGAGACTAAGTCATGCACAGGAGATATTAGCATGTCATCACTTGGAGGAATGTCTATATTCTTTAAGTTTGGAGGCAAAAACCTCTTTGCCGACTTATTATGTCCTATCATGTCTAAGTACATTCAATAGTATCTAAATCTGCAATATCTTGATATAAATGCTGCTAAAAAGAAATTGCTGTTATTGTTTTTTAAACTGAATTTGCAAGCTGAATGCATCCATTTTACTCGAGCCACTGAGCTGGATTCAGATTTTTATGCTTTTCTTATCTGTGCCCCATTGTAGTTTCAATCAAACAAAAAATATCAAAGACTACTTGCAGGGGAGGACAATGTGTATATTTGTACATGTTACCATCAAAAGAACTTTGTTCAAAGTAAGAATTATTATCTACATATGAGACAACTGATCAGTTTCTGCACCCACTGTTTTTCCAAAACTGGTGCAGAGCAACTTGACAAATAGCAGTATACTAATCAGTATGTGTCTGCATCTGTATGTGTAGTGCAAAAATCTGTTAACTGATGGATGTGTCAGGCTGCATGGACTCTAATACCTCTGCTTGTTTTATACCCCTTGTAGGTTAAACAACTGGGACTGACCTGTCGAAGGAGTGGAACTGCATGGGCAGCATGGGGTGTGTCTTCAAGGCAGGGTCTGGGTGATAGGGAGTCGGCCCAGATTCCTGTCCCAACTCCCCGCCATCAACCGGAGCCGCCACCAAGCTCTTCAGGATTTCCTGCATTTCAATGAGAGCAACAAATGAGAAAGAGAACATCATACTTATGAGGAGTATCATGAAATTTTGCTTTGAATGCAGGTTTTAGTATTCATTATTTGTTGTAAAACATTATAACTGCAAAATCTAACAGCGATAATCAAAGTGAAGATGGAATTTAAAAAGTGAGTATGTTTTAAAGACAAATAACCTCACTGAAAGGTGCATCCACCTCAGGTAACCAACCAACTACACAGCTCAAACTACAGAGGTTAAAAGAACTATAGGATCCATGTGACCTCCATCACATAGGGTAAACACAAATGCGTTTTTTGACCACACTAGGCCACATTTAGCATTTCTACAAGTGAAAATAAAACATACTGCATAGTGAATGTTGAAAGAAATCACAATTGAGAGATCTAAACATACATGTCGACTATTTTTTTTTCTCATAATTAGCCGGGTGTGGATGTTGGGATCACACACCCACCTTGACGTTGATGCCTTTATTTGTTTGGCTGATGCTGGAGATGGACGAAGGCGGGGCTTGACTGGTGTTGTGGGTGGAGCTGGGGTTATGGGGAGAATCCAAAAGGCTCTCCTGTGACCTTCTAACATCAGATGACAGACTGCACAACAGATCTGTGCCACTTCCCCCACTTCCTCCTCCTCCTCCAATGTCTCTGTCTCGGTCTTTATCTGTCTCTCTCCCCACCAGGCCGAGTCCGAGTCCCAGACCCATCTCCGACCCGTTCAGGGATCCGCTCACATGGCCCTCTTCTCCAATGCCTGAGTCTGTGTGGGGAAGGCCGGCCCGGGGAGAGTCATCCACAGGGGTGGGGGTCTGTTTGTCACGATCGGAGAAGGCTGTGGATGGGTGTTCTGGAGAAATGTGGAAGAAATAAAAGCTGTAATGAGTTTTTTTTTTTTTTTTTTTTTTTTTTAAGGATAAATACTGATATAATTAAAAAAAGTAGGTTTTCTTTGTTTAACACAGATTAGCTAGAAATCCAACAACATATTCACTTTTTTAAATGTTCAATTGTTTTCCATTTCCTAATGGTTGTAAGCATTTATTTTTCTTTAAGTAATACCCTTTTTTCTTCCACCTTCTCTCTTTTTTCATTCTAATGGCCTCATATTTATTCTTGATAAAAGCATGACAGTTTGGCTAAAGGCTGCATTCACAACACCAACAGTGCACTGATGAGTCATTACTGGCTCATCCAAAATGATGCTTTAACAATGCAGCAGAAGGAAAACGAAGATCACCTGTACTGGTCGGGGAGTTAATCTCATGGCGGATGCTTCTCCCGGATAGGCTGGTAGACCTGCCAATCTCTCGCTGGGGTTCCAAAATGTCCCGGTACTTCGAAACCATGAGAACTGAGATAAAGTAAACAACTGCCAGTGCCAGAAACTGAGCCTGCTTACTGTCATCCTGCAGCAAAACAACACATGCACACAAAATTATTCAGCAGAGAAACACTCAGGCCTTATATCTATAACCAGACAAATACTGTATTCACTAAAAATACACACACACACACACACACACACACGCTTACCACATCTCTGAAAACCACAGCTCGGAGACGATTAATGTCTACATCCTGGAGAAGTCTGTCTGGATCCTGCTAAATATGGAAGACAGAATATCAAATGTGGCGTGTCATACATATGCATGCTTCTGTGACAGATCTAGGTGTTGCTGAATGTGCACTTGATGTGTGCGTGTGGCACCTTGCTGGCGGTGGAGGCACTGTGGAGGCTGTCCTGTGACTTGCTGCTGGTTAAGGAGGACTTGCAACTCCGATCCCTCTGTCTCTGCCTGCACTCCAGGCAGTTCCTGACTGCCACACAACATACTGAGAGACACAGAGCGGAAGAGAGTAAACGTGTAAGTATTGTATACTGGATCTGGCTTTTACATTTCATGAAAAAAAACAACCACAAAACAGGCATGGCCAGGAATCTTGTATATTGTGACAGGAGTGTGTAAAATAATTTGTTTAAAGCATACATACACTCAGTCTATAACCAATAACAACATAAGGAACATGCAATATAAATGTATGGACTCCTTGTTACTTACCTTAAGCCAGCTTGTGACAAATGGGTGTTCATCTGGGATTCAGACCTGGGATTTGTCACAAGCTGGGAAGTGACAACAAGGGAGTCCACACAAGGGGTTTACTTAAAAGGGCCCTCCCGTGACAGCCAATTGTCAACAAGAGTTAGCCAGGATAGTGTAAGGGGAATCACGACTTCTTTTGAAATGCAAGCCTGAGGAACAATCACGAGTAATTTTGAATACTTTATTAATTATTTTGCCAATTAGCAGAAAATTATTCACAGAGCAAATATGCAACATTTTTTTACATTTTTAGACCTATGGTAGTTGTCTGTCTCTGTATTAGCCCTATGAAAGGGTGTGCCCCACCTTTCGCCCTATGACAGCTGGGCTAGCCCCCTGTGACCCTGAATTGGATAAGCCAATGAAAATTAATGGATGGATCAGTTTACCTATATAATTTTAAAATACTTTATTTCTACAGTAACACACAAAAAAAGCACTTTAAACCTCTCACCTCAGGGGAATCTGAATAGGCATTTTTAACGTGTGCTTTTAGGCCTACTGTACACAATTAATTGGAAAATTAATCAGCAGTTTAGATGCTAATGTACATAACTTTTAGCTGCAGTCCTACTCAATAAGGTCATGTAGCTGTTTCTCTGGCATGTCCCCATTGGAAGAAAAATAGTTCACGCTCCTCACCCTCCCATTATTATCAATCATTAACAATACACGACACCTACAAAGCTGCCCTATAAAAGCCATATTCATTTAATTTTAGTTTAACTTGGTCATCCACGCTCCTCCTGCAGTTTCTTTATGCCATCCTTACAGCTGAGAACCACCGATCTCAACTCAGAATCAGATATTGTAAAAATTTTGGTTGACACTGAATAGATTCAACTAGCACACACCCAGACGGAGGCATTGCCTCATCAGCCCTCCTGACGACATGTTCTTCTCTGCTTCAATCTCACTGAAGTTGAGGGAGCTGGCAAACACCAGTACGTCCACCATGGCCATGAGACGAGACAGAAAAGTGACCGCCGTCTCCGAAGACATCCCCTGTGTCGCCTCAATGTTCTCCAATTCCGTCTGGGAAAGGGAGGAACAAATACACACATGCTCGCCAGTTAGTGAAAAACTAGCATGTAAACTCAATGCACTGGATGCTCTCCCTATTTAGGAAAGGTGAAGAAATCCTGCATTATCTTCTTTTCTTTTTTTTTAAACCAATAGAAGCAACCTTTAGAAAGTATGCAGTTGGGCCTTGCATGAGCAGGACCAAAACAGTCATGGCTGGTTGTACAACAAACAGGGAAAGCAACCTTGAGTATCATGCTGGTTAAGTGAAAAACATACTTATATGATGAAATTTGGCAACATGAGGTGTTCTACAAAACACAGAGGAAGTACAGCCTGATGACACACACATAATGGTAACAGTGGGATTGTGGCAAACACAATGTGGCTTTTTAGCATTAACAGTAGTAGTGCGGAGATATTTACACTAGCCTTTAATATATTATGAGAAAATCAAACTAGGGCCCTTTGATTTATCGAACTGTAGTGTAACTACATTGAAAATCTGAAGGCAGCATTGCAGGGGTCAAAACCAAGAGTGTAGTTTTCTGTGTCTCTGCTTCAGTAAGCAGGACGTGCAGGGCTGTGGAGAGCCGACAGTGCAAGCATCTGGAGGCTCATCAGAGCAAGTGAGCACAGACATTTGGGGAATAACAGACACACAAGGTGAGGACAGAAGGGCTTGGGTTGGTGCTCTTAGCTCTTCTGGTGATGATGAGAGTCTCAAGCTCTTTACGCACCTCTCCCCCTGCGCCTCCTCCCCCAGGAACAGGGGTCACCTCCTCTCCCTTTGACCCCCTCTGGGGTCCGGCTCCTCCTGCCTTCTTTAGTGTTGATACAAATGGGACAGGCTTAGCAGATGCAACCCCGAAGGACGTTTGGAAATACTCTCTCATAAAATATAGCACAGTATATACCGCATTTCACCCCTAAACAATCTTCACCCTCTTGTTTGTCTTTATTATTCATCCGCCTTCTGTCCTTCTACGCTATTTTATCTCCTATATTCAAATAGTATTCTAACTGGGTTAATATATTTCATCTTTAAGAACAGAGGCTGAGAAATCAAGGCATACCCACAATAGAATAGAATAAACAATTTAAGGTGGAGTATTGGTAAGCAGCAGAGGAGCACAACAAGTAGAAACACTATGGATGTCAGACAAGCAAGGGTTAGTGTTAGTCACAATGGTTAATAAATCAGAGCTAAGTATTAGTAGAATAGAAAGAGAGGAAGAAACTGCAACTTACAGTGTTGGCACTACTCTTAGAATTCTGCACATGCAAAACAGACAAAAACAGAGACAAAAAAAGACAAGAAAATACACAAAACACATGTAACAAAGAGAGGGGGAAAAAAAGGATTAAAATGCAAAGACGATTAAAATAACTGACTATCAAGCTAACAAAAACTGACCGTTAATTAAAAGGATTAGAACAAAGGTTAAAATACTGTTAGGAAGTGTTAGATTGACAGTTACCAATATTTAGATACTGATGAGAGGAATCTGGAAAATGTTCTTGAAAGTTCAGTTAGTTTACAAATTTTTCAAGTATAACATTCAACTTTAAGAAGTCATTTTTGATCTACCATGATTTCATAGGTTAAATAAACAAATTCACCCCAGCAAACTACGCTAGTTATGTGCTGCTGGGAAAAAAAAAAAAAAATCTGGTTTAGCAGGTTCTTTAAAGTCTGTGTGGGCTTTAATGCCTGAATAAGAGGCCTATGCAAGAGCTGCTGTTGACCTGCAGTTTTCCCTCCTTCCACAGAGGGGCGGAGTAGAGCCACTTACAGAAGGGGAGGTGGCAGCAGACAGGAGAGGCAGGATGCCTCCACAGGCAATGATGATGTTGTCCACCATCTGAGAAATGAGGTGGATCGTGTTGTGGACGAAGATGATGTTTTCATTGCTGTTCACGAAATCCATCACTGACTTTGTAGAGTGGCTGCAACAAAAAAATAGGAGTTTGAAAGTGTGATACACTTTTTTACAGGAATTTGACACATTGTAGGTTTCACGTGAAATATATTTAGTGTAATCAATGCAATTAAAACAAGGCATGAAATTATCATATCAGAGGCTTGTCCAAAACTAAAAATGGTAAACTAACAAGTTAAAAAAAAAAAAAAAACAGCTATCCTAACACACACCTGACACACAGCCTCAAACTCACCTCCTCCACACATGTACATCTGTCTCCAGGGCAAACAGCAGGTCAGTGAGCAGCCTCTGGTGCATTGGAGACCACTTGAATTCTGGGATGCGGAACATGGTTGTGCGTGGGCCTGGGCTGAACTGACGCCGCTGCTCTTCTGTCATGGGCATACCCCTGAAACCCAAATCAACACGTAGGTCCCTCTCCAACTGGGCTGCAGTACGACCATGGAGGGCCTGTAATTGTGGGGGGACAACATTTTGATCAAGCAGCTGAAGGCTTTCAGGACACTGCTTATTGGTCTAATATAAAACTTGGCATACATATACCTATGAAATTCAATTTCACTTAAGATGTTAAAACCACAGGAAAAAAAAAAACACAGAGGACTCTTATTATGCATTCACTGATTGGTTAGGGAAACTCAGCTCGTGTGTGGGCAGTTTCTCAGTTTTTTGGCCATGAAAATGAGGCCACTGCTGAACTGTTTATTTTAATCACAACACAAATCACATTGGACAAGGTAGAGAAGCAGGTTTGTGACTGGTGGCTCACTTGTTTACTCCTTAAACTGAGAGGATAAATCTCAGTGGGGGAGGTGAAAAAGTACTTTCCCCAGCTTTGTGATTTTATTAAAGAAAGTTCCAACCAGGAAGTACAAAACAATGAGAAACCTCAGCCACTTGAAAGCATCGTAAGGTTTTAATTGAAAGACGATAGCTGTGCTTTTAAGAATGACTATACAATATATTTATTTTCCATTTTCATTTATTGCATTCAGATAATAACTTTTCAAAACATGTAGCTTTAGAAATTTTGATACATACAGTCAGGGAAAATATACTAACATACTGTTAGTCCAGCATGTGCAGCACTATTACAGCACATATGTACAAGTGCAGTTAGAGTGACCTAGTTGAAGACGAGTGTGAAGACAGCATGTGAGGAGCTCCCTCTTAGCCAACTGAACAATACAATCAGGCACATGTACAAACACAGTTAAACACACCTGAGTAGTTGCAGTAGTTTGGATCTTCTTTGTGTCCTTGTCTTTCCCATCGTCTGACCTCTCTGTGTCAGAGGTGGTGCTGGCTGTGTCTCCCCCAGTCTTAAGCCCTGCAGCCTCTCCGTCTGCACCAGATGTGCCTTCTCCCTCTGGGAAATCTGGTCTAGAGGTTCCTTGGGTCTGGCTCTCAGCCTCAGCAATGGAGCTGATGTCAGCAAGAGGGCTCTGGATCTTGAAGGGCCCATCCTCTGGAAGCTCCCCAGAAGTGTGGCTCTGGGTCTGTGTTAAATCAGAGCCACAGCTGGTCATGTGGGCCAGCAGGCTGAGGTCATCACTGGCGCTGGTGGTGGAGTGAGCTGGGGCTGGGCCGGATGGAGTGGGCTGGTCTGGACTGGGCAGTACGAGGGGGTCTGTGGCTGCCAAAGCTGGAAGCAGCTTCTCATCAACCTGGAAGAGATGAATGGGGAAATGAAAAATAGTACACATTAAGACTTGAGGAAAAGTCTGCAGCATCATTTGGGAACGTAAAAAGACTAAGAAGGATAAAAAGTAGCAGAGTGACAATAATCCTCATATAACATCCTACCTTACTGAAGAGAAATCCATTGTTGCTCGGGACACTGTCTTTCTCATCAGCCAATGTGATCAAGGGACCCATATTCCCATCATCATCCAGGTTGACTCCTGAAAGGCCGAGGTTTGACCCCATTCCAACTCCTGAGCCTGACGTGTCGTCTTTAGGTGCCAGATTCCCATTTAGGTTCTGAACCACAGAGCAATAAGCACTGTCCAGGAGAGAATCTACCTCTACCAAAGGTCCATTTTCCATTCCTCCCCCACCTCCTCCACCTACACTTCCACCAAGGCCTTCAGGAGACAGGTCCAGGTCATCCAACTTTACTTCCGTGGCCTCTACTTTCTCTGCTTTAATGTCTACCAGAAGGTCATGGACCTCCACTCTCACCCCTGGACCAGCGCTCTGCTCCCCAGGTGTCAGGGCTTCTCCGTTAGGTCTCTTCACAGCACCTTCTGCAAGGAGGTTGCGCGAGTCTCCGCCAGCCCCCTCACTGTACTCTGCCTCACTCTCAGGTGTCTGTGTCTGGGAGTTGTCATCAATCTCTAAGTTGCCATTGACGACAGGCGCAGGTGTGGCAGAGAGGCCAGAGATGGTGGAAACTGAGCCTTTCTTCCCCTTCTTCATGTTTTCCTCCTCCTGTCGCTGGTACTCCTCATACATCTTAGCCAAATACTCCTTATGGGCTTCATAGGTCACCTGTGACAGATGGTAGGTTATAATTGGTAATGTTACCAGAACACAAAATCTAACAAAAGTCAATCTCCACATCAATAACCACCAGGTAGTCCAAAGGGGGCTCATAGATCATTTGTACCAAAGAGTGGATGGATAAAACTGGGACACTAGCCTTCCGGGGCTATTAGACCATTATCCATAATGTCCCCTCACTTTTGCCCTGCGATGAGAAAATGGGTGAGTTAAAGTTCCATCACTGAACAGTGAAAAGAGAGGTGATCAGTTACTGAAAGTGTTTCTATGTTGGATCAATCTGGGCCCTGGAAGTCGCAGAAAAAATACGTAACAGTGGTCAATATGTACAAATCCATATGTTTTTTTTTTACAGCTTATAAGACAGCTTTAATCAGAATATCAGCACCTGAAAATCACCATTAATATGTTTTCATTTTTAGCCAAACACCAAGCAGCAAGTTAATTGTAAAAATAGAGCGTAGCTTTAGTTCAGGCAGGCCACAAAGCCAAGATCAGCCTACAATCCTGCACATCAGCTGTTTTCAATGCCAGCCCACATCAGCTTGTGACATAGCTAAGCATCCTATTGGAAAATCTCACACGGGGCACTCTGTTTAAGTTGGTTTAGCCTGCTTGCAGTTGCTACAGATCTGCAAGCCACTTTGTAACCCACCTCTACTTCAGCTTCTTCTTTTTCATGCCGTTTCTGACTTTTATTAATGTCATGTCTGTTTTCATTGATGCCTCCACTGTTTTTTTGGTGGGTCTTACTACAAGTCTCCATGGCTTCCATGTAGGCACGCAGAAGGCTGCGGAGGTCCCAGAACAGAGCCATACCGCCAAATACAGATGACAGCAGATCGAAATAACAGTCTATAGTGATCCTAACCAATTCTCAAAATGTGTATATCCCACTCTTACCTTGGAGTGTGCTATGGACAGGGTATCCACCCAGACCCTCCATCCTCCCCATTCGTATTTGATGGCATGGTAGAGAAGGATCCTAAATATGTTGTACACCATCTCGGTTATTTTCTGCTCTTCTGGGTTCTTGGGGTTGATGTATCCGAGGGAGAACATCCAGTCCTGCCACACAGAGCACTGCAGCAAGCAGCTGGTGGACAACACAAACAGCATGTGAGATGGGCTGCAGAACGAGTTTAATTTCAAAATAAAAGTCACTGTGAGAAGCTAATGCCCTGTGCTTTTACCGGCGGTTCTCGCGGCTGTTACTGAAGAGTTTTATCATGTCAGAAAGAAAAAGTCTCCTGACTTCCATCAGCTCAGCACTAGGACTAGAGTTCTTCAGCAGGGTGGCCACCACTTTTAGAATCACTGGGTTTGAGATAAAAAGAAAACCAAGTAAATGTAAGAGAAGAACAAGATGAGAGAGAAGGAGAAGCAAATATTCAAAAAGTATTAGAAATGACAGAAAAATAAATGTGAGGGAGATCAAGAAGTGGAAGAGGGCACCAGCTTCAGTGTCTCAGTTCATGCTTTGTTGTTTGTTTACTCGCATTAAAAAAAACACTGCATTATTGGCAGACAAAAGACCACAGGGAGACAGAGATGCAAGTTAAAATGTTTCTGCACTTACTGGGATTCTGGATCTTGACAGTGGAGTCAGGCTCTGGGTGTGGCTTGTGAACCACCTGAGTGCAGACCTGCTCAGTTAGAATCTGCATGGACAGAAGAGTTACAGTGGTCATTAAAATATAAACACCTGGATCCTGAAAACTCAAATCAGACTTCATGTAAATTATTATAATTCCTACATATTTAATGACATTCACCTACCTCATACAGAGTATTGTAGGTGGTGACAGAGACGGTGTTGGTGTGCATCATCAGCCTTTCTCCCAGCAATGTGAATAGACTGTGTGTGTGCATGATCTCAACCTTTCTCCTGCAGGGAAACAAACACACACATTTGTAATGGCATTATGACAGTTGAAACTGACACTGATTGTCACTGACCGGGTGACAGTCTGATATTGGCAGGTGGCACCATGTGGCCCTGTCAGTTATGATGGGACCAAAGAGGATAAGAACTGAATACCAACAAGAGAAATTAACAAGAGGCGTTAACAATACGATGACACTGCAGGAGGCACCGGGGCAACGCTCATATGGCTGTGAATGATTAACTTTTATTAGTAACCTTGCCAGTGGGTGAAAATTGTGTTTCTAAGAGGGTTTAAATTCAAGAGGCTCAGAAATCAGGCATGAATAACCTCTGAATGTTTTTTTTTTTTTTTTTTTATTGAATTAAATGAATAAACTTGAAGCTCCTGTGTATTCCTGACTAAAGTCTTTGCAGGATTTAATCGTACACAGATATACCGTGAAAGTAACAAGTCACTTAGCTAGCATTAAGATGTTTTAAATATTTTTCTAAATATTCTCCTAAATATATTCTCATTTACAGAAATTGGTTTTGACATAAAGCCCAATTTTCCAAGTTTGCAGTGTCTATATACCCATGTGTCATAATAAGACAAGTCATTAACTGTATTAAACTACAGTATTGTGCAAAAATCTTGAGCCACCCCTCAGTTCTTTATATTTTGCTAGGAAAATATATACAGTGGTGTGAAAAAGTATTTGCCTGATTTCTTATTTTTTTGCATGTTTGCTGCACTTAAATGTTTCAGATCATCAAATAAATTTAAATATTAGACAAAGATAACACAAGTAAACACAAAATGCAGTTTATAAATGATGATTTCATTTATTAAGGGAAAAAAGATATCCAAATCTACCTGGCCCTCTGTGAAAAAGTAATTGCTCCCCTTGTTAAATCATGAATTAACTGGCATTAACCACATTTTTTAGAAAGCTGAGTTCAATTTTACCAGCCACACCCAGGCCCAATTACTGCCAGACCTGTTGAATCAAGAAATCACTTAAACAGAACCTGTCTGACAAAGTGAAGTAGGCTAAAAGATCTCAAAAAGCAACACATCATGCCACGATCTAAACAAACAGATGAGAAACAAAGTCATTGACACCGATCAGTCTGGAAAGGGTTACAAAGCCATTTCTAAG
>VUQI01039996.1:0-10869 GCA_015106735.1 Paratilapia polleni | reverse complement strand
TGGCAGTGTGTTTGGGATCATTGTCATGCTGAAAAATGAAGCTGTTGCCAATCAGATGCTTTCCAGATGGTGTTGCATGGTGGATCAAAATCTGACGTTCATAATTCCATCAGTTTTGACAAGATCTCCAATACCACTGGATGAAATGCAGCCCCAAACCATGACAGAGCCTCCATCGTGTTTTACAGATGGCTGTAGACACTCACTGTTGTACCTCTCTCCTGACCTCATCTGTACATATTGACAATGATTTGAACCAAAATTTTCAAATTTGGATTCATCACTCTATAAGACCAGTTGCCACTGATTTTCAGTCCAGTTCTTGTGTAATTTGGCATACCTCAGCCTTTTCTCCCTGTTTCCCTTCCTTAAAAATGACATCTTGACAGCCACCCTTCCACTGAGACCATTTCTGATGTCAGGTCTTTGCTGGATTTTTTCCTGTTTTCCATGACTTTCAGATACTACTGGATACACTGTACACTATTCTGAGATATGCCAAGTTTTGAGCCAATAGCTCTTTGGGAATCACCTTGTTGGTGCAAAAATACTATTTTATGCCTGTCAAACTGTGTTATCTTTGGCATTTTTCGCAGGTTCAACTACAGAAATACAAACAAATTATTTGTTTTTTTTGATAGGCTGCTAGTAACAAAGTGCCTAAAGATACAATTTAAAGTCAGGTCTTTGCTAAGTTTTCTGTTATGTGTAGACACAACACTGGATCATCCCTTGAGTTAGGTGCCTCTTTTATGCTTGAATGATTCATAAAGTGCTTAACAAATCTATTAGACAAGCTGTCACAAAAACGAGAAAGACCATCCAGCATCACGAAGTGCTTTAATGGGGACTCTTTCCTTTTCAGCAAGTTCTTTATGTTTTACCATTTTGAACAAGAGTGAGGAATTTCGAACTGAATTAACATTTTATACCCAAATTTGAGCCGGCACACATTCAACCACTAAAACAATTTTTTCTGTTCAGGAATGCAAGTAAATAACTGTAATTTCGCATCTTAATCAAAAAAATAATAACGTACTTTACTATTTTTTCTGCTTTTTTGTAAAACAGTCAAAATTGAAAATTCGTGGATAACAACAATAACTATATTTTAGCATTAAAAACATTATTTTAGAGCTTGTGCATACTGATGGATTAACCATTACACAAACATAAAAGATGATTTTGGTAATTACCAATACTGTTAATTTAGAGCGGCTGTGGCATAAAACTTACATTGGGTGGTGGTCTAATAAATTTGTTATGCAGTTTAAAAAAAACACTCCACTGAAAATGGTCAGGTACAAGGACTGGGCTGGAAATGAGTGAAAAAGCAGCCAATGTCCAAAGAAAAACTTTCAGACCTTCCGAAAGCCTGGAGGACTATTGGTGAAGACCACTTAAAAAATTACAAGAAAGTCTGGCTCCTTGGAGGCAAAATATAAATAAATGAGGGGTGGCTCAAGATTTTTGCACAGTACTTTACTTCAAATTGATTATTTAAATCATCTGACCTTGTGCTGGGATTTTTCTTTTTTTAATCTGAATTTGATCTTTTATCTGATTGATTTTCTGCACAGCAAACAAGTGAGCTGTTGGAAATCCAGTTTCTACAGTGAAAACATTGGGAACAAAGCAGTCACGCTGACGATGAATCCTGCACCAGCAGAGCTGTTTCATTTTCAACAGAAGTTCAGCTACTATTTCCCAGAGAAAAGTCTTTCTTTTTTTTTTTCTGGTACATTAAGTGGATTATTACAGGGAGTTTTTTGTTATGCTGCTTAAATGCAGTATTTGCAGTAGTTTCATTACTGCGAGCACAGAACTCATCTAATCACTGAAGTGAATACAAAATCAAGCTACAGAAAGTCTGCCTAATAATGAAAACACAATTAATTACACTGAACCCATAATTTGCTGTACTGATTCTTTGTTGGGTCAGTGCAAAGATTTATTTTCTTATTTTTACATATGACAGGATTATCAGTGTTTCCCGAACCATGAATTATATGCAAATGTTAATTAAAAAAAAACAACAAAAAACAAACAAAACGCAAATTAACAAAAACAACTGGCTTACGCAGGTTAGCTTTTTTCCCTTAAAATTAATTAGGAATGAAGCTTTGTCCAACTTACAATGAAGTAAAATATGCTGGCTTCTGAGTGTTTGGATACTTAGATTTAATTTGACACACCTGACTCTGAAATTTTAACACCTCCAGAATTTGTTTGCTGCAGCTTTTTAAAATGCCATTTAGAAAATAAAAATGGAATATCTGTTTTCAGAAGCTGTGTCTTTGTGTTCTGTGGTTGTGTATTGTCCAGAGTAAGAATGTGTACAGTTTTCAATGGAGCTACTTTCTTTTAAAGAATTAGTCCCCACTTCCACTGTGTGTAGTGTGGTCCTTGAGCACCGACCCCACTGCACAAGGGTTCCCCTTTTTCACAAATCCCAATTTAACCCCTGCTGACAGGGTAATTTCACACGCAGTCAGAGTTAAGTAAAAAACTGCACCGTGTGTGTGTGTGTGTGTTTGTGGTACATACACAGGTAAGAAGATGAAATTCAATCCATGAAATCCAGGTTTAGCATTATGTGAGTTGGAAGGCTTATCACATGCCTAACAACAGAAAGTGCTTTGTAACACAGTGAAACAGAGTTGTACGACTCTGTTTTAACTAGTACGGATACCCACTTCTGTACCCTATACAATGTTTCCCCTTCATTAGTGCTTTTTCCCCTTTCTTTATTACTATTTTTTAATGTCTCCATAGCATTATGTTTTCAGGTTGTCAGTTTCTTCAATTCTCATGAATCCCTTGAGGGAATTTATCATTATTTGGCACAAATATCCTTTTGCACTCAAGGATGAACTTATCAGACTTTAGTGGTCAATGACTAAGGATATGGTAACCTTACAAATCGCACATTCATATGCAAATACTGACAAAATTTGCCCACAGATGTCTAAAAGGATAAAATGATGATGTGCTGACATTTTATATACAAATGTCTGAACACCTTCAGCCTATTCCTGGTCATTATTCAGCACCATAACTCAGAAATAGTAGGGGAGATTGTGACCATATGTCACATTTGGTCAGATACTGACTTGGTGATGCTAATGTTGCCCAAATGTTAAATTCTTTCAAAGTATTTACTACACGTTATGAGTTTGGACAGACATGGATGCAAACTCTTTTTCATAACACTGGAGCTTTGTAGAGAATCTTCAGGTTTCTCAGATTTTTTTTAGATGAAATTAATCCATGGTTAGTTGTCAGTACATCCAGTTGTAACCTGCAAAAAGGAACAGTTTGGTTTGTAAACCTAATTTTTCAAAATGCTCATGTTGCAACCACAGTGTAATTCAGAAAGTGACCAACCATATTAGGGGCAATTTGTGTTATTTTCTGACTGCAAACTATTCAAAGTTTTTGAATAGAATTATAATATTGATTTGCATGAGCAGATTTACCTGTGAGGGAATACCTGCACATGAGATATTATTTGCATTGAGTTTTTGTTTTTTGTTTATATTGTGCAAAGACTTTGTATTGCAATTTTGTATTTGTACACCACCACAGTGGATGTTAAATCAAACAATCAAGATGTGATCCAAGTGCAGATTTTCAGCTTTAATTCAGAGCGTTTAACAAAAGTGTTGCATTGATTGTTTAGGAATTTTTACACGTAGTTCCCCATTTTTAGAGGCTCAAAAGTAATTCGACACACTAACATAATTTAAAATGCAAGGATTGTTTTTAATACTTGGATGAAGATCTTTTGCAGTCAATGACTGCCTGAAGTCTAGAACCCATGGGCATCACCAGGTGCTGCGTTTCTTCCCTTAAGATGCCCTGTTAGGCCTTTACTGCTTTCTTGTGGGTATCTCTGCCTTTGTCTTCAGTAACTGAAAAGTGTGTTCTGTTGGGTTGAGATCAGGTGATTGACTTGGCCGTTGAAGAATATCCCATTTCTTTGCCTTAAGAAACTCTTGGGTTGCTTTTGCAGTATGCTTTGGGTCATTATCCATTTGCACTGTGAAGTGCAAATGACTTTACTGTCTGATCACTTTTGCAGCTGAATCTGAGCAGAGAGTACAGCCCCGTACACTTCAGAATTCATCCTGCTGCTTCTGTCAGCAGTCGCATCATGAATAAACACCAGTGACCCGGTTCCACTGGCAGCCATACATGTCCATGCCGCAACATTGCCTCGATGTTTGACATATAATGTGGCATGCCTCAGATCATGAGCTGTTTCTCTCCTTCTCCATACTTTTTTCTTCCCATCATTCATCAAGTTCATCTTTCATCCATCTAAAGAATTGTTCCCCCCAAAACTCTGCAGGCTCTTGTTTTCTGGCAAAGTCTGATCTGGCCTTCTTGTTCTTGAGTTTAACCAGTAGTTTGCACTTTGTTGTAAACTCTCTGTATTTCCTTTCATGAAGGCATCTCTTGATTGTAGACTTGGCAAAGATACGCCTACCTCAGATGTTCTTGACTGGCTAGATATACAGTAGATGGAGTTTTCCTTAACAAAGGAAAGAATTTGCGATCATGCACTTTAGTTGTCTTCTGTGGTCTTTCCGGCCTTTTGGTGTTGCTCAGCTGGCTAGTGCATTCCTTATTTTTACGAATGTACCAGATTGTTGATTTGGCCACTCCTAAAGTGTTTGCTATCTCTCTGATAGGTTTATTTTTGGCTTTTCAGCCTGATAATGGCCTCCTTCACTTGCATCAATAGCTCTTTGGAGCTCATCTTGAAAGTTCCAGTGAACATCTACAATATGCAAATGAAACACTTGGAATCAATTCCAGATCTTTTATCTGCTTAATTTGTCATGGAATAACAAAGGATCAGGCCTCACCTGGCCATGAAACTGCCTGTCACTCAGATGTCCAATTACTTTTGAGCCTCTGAAAATGGGGGACTGTGTATAAAAGTTCCTAAACAGTTAATGCAATATTTTTGTTAAACCCCTTGATTTAAAGTCGAATGTCAGTCACATATTGATTAATTTAAAATTCACTGTAGTGGTGTACAGAGACAAAATTATATAAAAAAAAATGTGTCATTGTCCAAAAACTTGTCCAAACTGTATAAAATTGGCAAAACTCTGATGGCCTTACTTTAACTTAATGACTTTATGTTTTTAGAATTAAAATACTTTCATAGCATGCAATATGTAGTATTTGATTAAAGTTAAATTAAAGTGCTAATTAAGTCAGCTGAAATATTTTCAGTAATATTACTTTTTTCACTTCTTCTAAATTGCACAGAAGAACTGTAATTTAAACAACTCATACAGCATGCATATTATTTTAGCTAACTTCCTACTGGAAACTTCTTCAACATGCTTACTCTTAGTGCTACAATATTAACAGACAAGCACAACTAAATAATAAAGTGAAATTATATTTTGAAGTGGCAGTTGCTTCATCAGCAAAATAGTTCAGTTAATCAAATATAATCAGTTTCTTTACCTCAAAAAGGAAGAAAAAAATAAAAACTTACATTTGGGTTTATGGTTTATGTTAAGATATGTTTTTAAATGTTTTTCAGCATTGATTGATACTGATAAAATATGTGTGAATATTGACCATTTTTGCATGAAATAGCAGTGTTGCTATCCTCAGTTTGAAGGCTATGTAAGTATTACACCTTTTACATGATGCAGTAACATACCTACAATGCGTGCAGTGCATTCTGGCAAAAGATGAGCCAGGCAAAGCTGCAGTGTTGCACAGCATTTTCTCCTGTAAATGTTGGTGTCTGAATAGTCGGTGCAAGGAAGGTGTACTAAGCTAATTTTCAAGTTATTTCTTCTGATCGTCTCCATTTTCATTACTGTATTATGTGAGATCTGAAATTCAAGAACAGCAATCATTAATTGATATTTACACTTAAACCCAGTTACATCCATGGCTGGACAGCATCATCTGTGTATTCGAAAACAACAATTGCAATAATAAGCCAATCCCCAGTTTGGCTAACGATAGTAATAACTTAATACTGCTATGACATCCGTTGCATTAAAGCTGTTTGGGGTTACTGGAGTGCCTTTTTCCCCTGCCAGAGCCCTGCTCTTTTTCCCCAATCCTGGACAAGACCCACAGAGACCAGCTCTCAACAGGGTTCTTGATTTATGGGCCACTTTGCGAGAAGGGCCTGGGGACGCAGTGCTCCTTGTCCTCCGATATTGAATCTCGGCTTCCTAGCATGGAGATGTGGGTCGTCTGTTATGGTGTGAAAGCTTATTTGCATTGCGCCGCTCAGATCTCAGTGGTAGCTACAGCATGTCTGCTCGCCTTAGCTCTGAAGTTTATTTTTGCTCTCAGGGCTGTTTGTTTCAGACGGGTAAGGGACATTTTTAGAGAAAGGTGCACTGAAGACAAATTGCTTTCACAATTGGGTTTGTGTGTGACTACCTGTGGTTATATATAATGTGAGCATATATGAAAATAAACATTTGCTGTGTTGTTTGACCACCAGTCCCCTAAGATGTCTGCATTGCTATATTTAACCATAAAAACTTACTGTATATTGTCTGTTTTAATTGAGTAATTTCAAAGCCACGTGCTGCATATCTGCACATCCATTATTATCCTTTGCACCGTGCATTCATCAGTGATGAAAGCCAAAGTATTTTAAAGCAGGATGCAGCCTCTATACACAGTCAGATCAAATGGTTGTACAATTTGAAGCACATTCTTTGCTGGAAGAAGGACTTTGATTATTTGTTCAAAGGCTTTGTTTTGTTTTCTTGCTGTTGGCTGGATTGCGCTCTGCTTTTGGCTGAAGTTGATTCTTCCGACTGACTGATTTGATTTAAAAAAGCAGAAAGATAAATGTTTAGCAGCCTTAATGATTATAGTTGCTGTAGGGTAGGCATTTATTAACTTGTGTTAATAATCTGACAATCCTCTTTTGTTCCCCCTTAAATAAGCCTACGGTTCTGCTATTTAGACAAGACAATTCTACTGAAGTGATTTGGCAAACTACAGAATCTGCCAGGGCATTACTTCTCATTTTAGTTCTTCTTTTTATATTTGTATGGTTTTAAGAGCGCTTATGTTAGGCATTTTATTGATTGCCATTAATATTTCTCTTTAATCTGTAAAACTCTGCTTATAAGATCTACTCTAGTATAACTATCTATTGGAATCTTTTCCTGATGTAAAATATGCAGTATTTTTCTTTTTTTTTTTACTTAAATTCAGAGCAGCTTGAAGGACTTAGACTTTGATGCTCTCCAATGAATAGCATTAACATACTGTAGAGTTAGCTAGAGACTCATCGGTTCAGCAGCAGATCAGTCTCAGTGTCACAGATTTAAATTTAGGTGCTGAGTAAAAATGTGTGTTCGAGGTTGTGTGTGAGGGAGATAAAGAGGGAAGCGTTTCAGCCTGTGAATATCTAATCGCCGCTATTGGAAGTTTTTACCTAAGCTTGTGGAATTTTCATATTATTTAGCATTCCTCTGAAATACACGTGTTTCTGCTGCTGCTATAGTTAGACACGGCTAATGTTAAACTTCAGGTAACCCTGCAGCACAAAGTTTTCGCGTGTCATTCAGAAACTACTGTCGCGAGCTGCCCTTTGAGGAGAATCCCAATTTTAACTGGATTTTCTTATACGTAATTTTGACAAAGAGCTAATCCAAGTCAGTCGAAAGAGAGATTCTCACATAGCTGCTGTAAGGCTGGAGTCACACGTGTATGTTTCAGGATCTCGTGTCTCACTTAGTTTGAAAGGCGGGATGTCACGCATTGCCAGGCTGAATTGTGGATCCGTTGCTTTGCTTGGGCTGAAGAGAGTGAGATGGTTGCTGGTGCTTGTCGTGACATCAAAATGGAGAAGCTGATAAATGGGTAATCACCTTGTTTTTTTTATGCAGCTATGCAAGCTTGTGCTAGCTGCTAACTGAATACTTTTTTAGCTTCGTGCCTCGTGAGTGCATTGTACAAGTACACGTGATTGCTCGTCACTTCGTAGCTGGCAGTTGGTCGTAGGGTTGTCATGATACTAGAATTTTGAATTTGATACCCAGGAAAATACTCGTTACCATTTTCAATACAATTGAGGCAAAAAAAATGGCAAAAAGTTTAAAGGCATTTTTTTAAACAATGATTAGAACAATGCACATAACACTTTTTAGACACAAATAATTGTGTTTTCTTGTTAAATTAAAACTGTCTATTAATGTTACAGACAGGCAGGACAATGTGATAACGTTTGCTGCCTTGCTCCCACATTAACATTATCATTTCATTTTTAGCCATAGCTGCTAGCCACTACCTTAAGGATAACTTAACAGACGTGGCTATCAGATAAAGGTGCTTTTGGTTGCCTCCTTATTTCCCAAGGCGTTGCCACAGCGGATGGATCCGCATGTTTGATTTGGCGCAGACTTTATGATGGATGCCCTTCCTGACGCAACCGTCGCATTTATCTGAGCTTGAGACTGGCACTAATAGTACACTAGCTTGTGACCCCCTGGGTTTGTTGTCTATTGGATAACTGCTAATAGTTAAACAGCTAACATTTACAGGTGCACTGGCCAGGTTAACATTTATGAATGAGCTGTTAAATACTTAGATGTTGTTGAAACGGGAGCTTTACTGACCTCTCGAAATTCCTCAAAGGATTGTTCAGTGTTGTGAACGTCGACTACTGTTCACGTGTTCAGCTGCTAGTGGGGGGAGGGGCTGCATGCCTGCCTGTAGTGTGCCAACTGGTGGAGGTGAAGACAGCACTGTTGATATTGACACTGTTGCAAATGAGTATTTAATCCAATAGTAATCTTTAGTATCAATTAGTATCTGTGTGTCAATTGTTTTTGTTTTTCTTGACAACCCTACTTGGTTGTTACATGAAATTCTAAGCTCTCGTTGTCTAGGTAACCCTCTCATATACCCTGTCGTATGTCAATCACCGATATTCTTCCGTCTTACTGGTAACCACTCGCCTCAGAGTTGCGTGAACTTGGGAACAACCCACTTCACGTTGCTAACTGTTATATCGTCTGTCGTTGCTACAAGTGACTTGATTTCATTGACATTCCATGGCCTGTCGCCACATCACTCTCTTCCTGTGTGGATGCTCGTTAAGAATAAAGAATGAACCAGATGTTAGGTGGTAATTGTTCTAACAGCATAAAGGGGGGCACTTTACCTTAAGCAATGTACCGCAGTAACATCTGGGAGTCCCTACAACATGTTTACAAAAAGTCTCTTTTGAGGCTGGCGGCATCATTTGAAAGAGTGCTTAATGATCTGCGATGTAGCAAAAGAGAAGGATCATCAGTATTAATTTACCAGCGTCTGAATCATCACTGTGATATTTTGCTATAAATCCATATCCATCAGAGTTAATTTAAAACTTTTAGACAGCTTGAAAAGCAGCAACAAACAACTCTTTGACAGCCCTGATAATTGTCTCTGTTTTGATAAATCAACATCTATTAAACACTGTAAAATTTACTGTGTAGACGTTATATAAAGAGTTACTGAGACAACTCAGTTAGACTGATGTTAATTACTTTTATAAACCAGGGATATTCTAAATATAAACCAAGAGTTACCTGGCATTAACTTCTCTGTGTGCTGCTTGGCACCATCTCATGATACTGCTTCTCATGATTGCCTTCTCACAACCCTCTTTTTTCCTTCCTTTTCTCCTGCTCACTCAACCTCTCCTCTCCTTTCACTTCTTCTTGGTAGCTCCTGAAGGATCTCCCCTTAGCCTTGCCCTGGAATATCCAAAGAGAGAGCTCCGTTCATTTAATGTCATCGTTATTTCCCTGACAGCCAGGCAGGATGAAGAATCTAGTTAGCAGGCAGCTCAGGGACTGGGACTAAGACTTGGACATGACTGCAAAGACTTTCTGTATGTGTGTGAGGCTGTGTGTGCACATTTGTGTGTGTCCATAGATGCTCCTGCAAATGTTTTTCTACCTGATGGGTTGCTAAGAGCACCTAAGACCAAACATGGAAAATATAATTTTTATAGTATAGTGTATCACCCATATTTGACCCATTATTTTGCTTCCATGTAGCTTACAAGCTGTTCAGGTTAAATGAGAAGGTAATAGCTCGGCATTATTGTAAGACCAGAGCCCTGTACTACCAAGCAGGATTTTGTCTTATCCAGGTAACTTCGGGGTTAACCCTGGGTTTCCTGTACTGCGAAGGTGGTTCACTTCTTACCGGGGTACATCGCCATGGTAACTTAACCTGCTCTGGAGTAGGTTAGGTTCGCACCATTCCAGATGTTCCAGATTAGAGATCAACAGGTATGAAATCACCACCTACAGACCAATCAGTTCTCCGGAAAAGCGTCACGATTCCTGGATGATTCCTTGGACCTCCTTGCACGGACAGTAGGAGGGTCTACAATTTTTCAATAGCATCTAATGTCTTTGTGTTTCCCCGATGAGCATCAGTAATAAATATAGATTTTTAGATGGAACTTTCATTGTTTTTTTGTCCTGTTGGCTGCAAACAATTTTACAACAATTTTGTTGATCTATAGGCATTCATATATAAATCAGGACACCTATTTGTACATGTGGACTTTATATCAATTGCAGGTAGACTAAGCCTACATTTGAATTCTGTTTTTGTATTGTCAACACCATCAGAGCTGCAGCTGAAAGAGTAAAACCTAAAACTGTCTTATGCAAATGTAAACATTCATTTAATGGAATACCCAACTATAATCCATCAGATTCTCCCATGTCTTAAAGATAAAGTTGTGATATTGATAAGTCTGTTAACACACACAGTTGGCATTTTTGCTGGCTTTTCTTCCTGCCTTCAAATAGGCTAAACTTTATTAATATAGCAGCTCTTTTCCAGTCT
>VUQI01039994.1:0-17237 GCA_015106735.1 Paratilapia polleni | reverse complement strand
GTATATATACATGTATCTCCTTACATTCAAGGTCTTAAAAAATCAGGCCCCATCATATCTTAAAGACCTCATAGTACCATATTATCCCAATAGAGCACTTGGCTCTCAGACTGCAGGCTTACTTGTGGTTCCTAGGGTATTTAAAAGTAGAATGGGAGGCAGAGCCTTCAGCTTTCAGGCCCCTCTCCTATGGAACCAGCTCCCAGTTTGGATTCATGATGCACTGAGCACTTCCTCTTCCTCACTTCCTTTCACTCTCCATGTGTTTATACACCACTTGCATTTAATCATTAGTTACTATTAAACTCTTTCTCTCTCCCATAGTGTGTCTTTTGTCCTCTCTCCCTCTGCTCCTTTCTTTTTCCCCTCACCCCCAACTGATAGCAGCAGATGGCTGCCCCTCCCTGAGCCTGGTTCTGCCAGAGGTTTCTTCCTGTTAAAAGGGAGTTTTTTCTTCCCACTCTCGCCAAGTGCTTGCTCATAGGGGGTCGTCTGACTGTTGGGGTTTCCTGTCTAATATTGTAGGGTCTTTACCCTAAAATATAAAGCGCCTTGAGGCGACTGTTGTTGTGATTTGGCGCTATATAAATAAAACTGAATTGAATTGTACCCACACAGATGAAGATAACACATGCTATTAAATAATGTGTGGTGATGTTGGTGAATAACTATTAACAAGCAGCTAGTTTAGATAGCATGGGCTGACTTGTCGGACATGAGAATGGAGTCTTTCAAACTGGTGTTTCAATCTAAAAAAGAAATGCAAGGTTCACAAGGTTCGCTTGGGTTCAAAAACCAATACGTACGTAATCTGTGTTTACATGATAACATTTCACACATGTCTGTGTGAAATGAAGGAGGCACCATTTTGTGACCCTATTAACCAACTGTGTACCACTAGTTTATTTATCAAGTTGAATTCTCAAGAGGAGGAAGACCAATAAATTGGCAGAATAAAACAACAAAAAACATACATGAACATATACATAAACAACCAGTGATACAACTTGGACTTGGTTGATTGCAAACCAAGTGGGATTAAGTGCAAATGATAAATGGTACTTATATAGTGCATTTCTAATCTCACTGACCACCCAAAGTACTTTTACACTTCAATCCAAATTTACCCATTCAGACACACATGTTCAAGCAGCCTTTTTCAATTCACCTTAAGTCTTTATTTATCAAACACACACTCATACACCGATGGATTCATCAGGGGCAACTGGGGGATCTGTATCTTGCCAAGGGACACTTCAACATGATGACTGAAAGAGATGCAGATTGAACGGCCTTCCAATAAGTGGGCAACCTGCTCTTAAGCCACAGAGTACTGTGGCCCATTTTCATTTGATATTTATAAAAAAAAAATTTTTAAAAATCAAAGTAACAGTGTTAATTCTTTTTGGTTTAATCCTATAGATGCCAGATCAATTTTGGCTATTGATCCAAAGACAGTGGATTAAAACAGAAGATCTTGTTGCAAATAATAAGAAATGTTTCAGTTAGTTAAGCAGCCTTCAGCTTATCAGTAAATGGACTAGTACTTACAGAGCCCTTTTCTGCTCTAATTGAATTAAGTGTAAGTTCAATTAGAGCACAAAACACTTCTTAGTACAAGCCTTATTCACCCAATCACACACATTCATACAGTGCTTTTATTCTATGCTTAAGTGGCTTGTCTAACATTTATCCACACAACTTTCTAATCTTTTTACAGAAGCTAGCCACATGCATAAACCTGCACAAAACTGTCAAGACCCAGAGTAGTCTTTTCTTCTCTATGCAAGCCTGAAATTTACACCAGTTAACCATGTTAAAACCACTTGCTTAATATTGTGGTGGCCCCCTTCATGCAGCCTGACCTGTCAGGGGATGCACATGATACCAGACAGGTGTTCTGCGGTATCTGGCACTAGGGTATCAGCAGAAGATCTTTTGGGCCCTCTGTGGACTGGGCTTGTTCCAGCCCATCCCAATCCAAGGTCGACTGGGATGGGCTCTGGAGAGTTTGGAGGCCAGGTCAAGTAGTTGTTGTCCTGAGACCAACATTTTTATGATAGCCCTGAGACAAGAAGTGCCTCAGCTAGTCATCACAGAGAGCCTTGATGAAGATGTCTGCAAAAAGAATTAATAAATGAATAAACAAAAAATAATAAATCTGACAAATAATATATAATGTGTCTCAATGCTATTGCATTGGCACAGTCAATTAAAAACAGCTGTGTAAAGAAGCCGAAACTGTGACTTAAGGCCAATGTGATAGTTTTCAAATTTACTTATTAGTTTACACTAATGTGCTAGTCCACCTTTATTCTTTGATGATATTAAAATACCCCTAGGTCTGGTTATAAAACTTAGCTTATTACATTAGCATTTATAAGTGAACTAACCAAGTTGCTACCAGTCAAAACTGATGAACACTGTTTATGTAACCTGCCCTAAAAAGATAAAGCTTAGCTAATGGTCAAGCTATCAAGCCACAAAACTAATGCTAACCAACTTCAATGTGTACTGTAAATACAGATTTTTGATTCAAAATGACTTTCTATTTATTTTTATATTTAAAGGGTACTAGCAAAATCTCTAGCTTTAGCTTGCAAAGCAGAAACTTCCCTTCATTACTGATGTTGGTAGAGCTTAGGGTAGTGATGCATCTGGTTAGGTGTATGGCAGGACCCAAGGTTTCAGCAAACAAAGACAGCAAACAAAGCCATCTTCCAAAATGCCAAATTAATAAAACGTTAGTGGAATTTAAAAGCTGTAATTACTTAGAATAATATTAAATATTAGAGTTCTACAGTTTGTCATCAGTCATGATCCATTACTTGTCAGATGTAAGATTATAACTGCATGACGTTTAATATTGCCAAACCCATGTTATCGGTGTGCAACTCACTTTCTTAGATGGACAGAGGTTGAGCTGAAGTCCATTTCAGTCCAAAGACAACACAACTAACTGGAGTTGTCCATTCCTCTCTGCCTCTGTCATTCTTTTTGTTTCTTGCCAACACCCTCTATCGTTTATATGGCTGCTTTTAAAGGCAGTCTCCTTGACGACGGTGTGACCCTGCTGCTGTTCATCAGTAGTGGGCCTGATTGATAGCTGGTGGGTGGTCATAAAGGCTATCTGCTGTTGCCAGATTAGCCCAGACAAACATAGCCCCTCACTGTTGACCAGCCAGAAGTGTTTGTTTACTATGAAGCATTCTGCCATTTTCTACCTGCAGATTTATGAATATGTATCCTCTGAGCCTTATATATGTGGATTTGTGCTGTTTAAGGAGATGTTTCAAAGTTTTAGCAATTTAATTCTAATAAAACCATCATGAAATATGAACAGAGCTCCCCTAAGTTTTCTCAAAAATGTGTCTTCCCTTCACACCTGCTCTATTTTCATGTTACAGGAAGCAGGTTTACATGCTGGAGTCATCTTCATCCCAGGGCTCTTCTACTACAGAGCAGGTGGATGAGATTAAAACAGAAGGAGCTCAAGGGGGTTGTCATTTCCGTCCCTCCTCTGCTGGGCCTGTTCTTCTGGGAACAGCCTTCATCTTCGTTCCACATGTAGGTCATTGGCCTTTTGTGTGCGACTTTGTGCGCCCACCAAGTATTTGACGTTTCCATACCTCTCTTACAATCCCTGGGTTGTCATGGAAATGCACTGGGGGGCAGCGGCAGCAAAGTTACAGTGGAGGGAAAAGTGAGCAGAGGGAGGAGGTCAATTAGCCCGGGCCTCTTTTGTGAGCCACTGCTCAAAGTGGCCTGCTGATGAAGAGAGCTCTGACCAGAGGCATTTGTTGGCTTCAGGCAAAAAGTCAGTGGGAAAAACCCAAGCACTATTTTATCACAAGGGGTTCTTCTTAATGACTGCAACTCTTCAATGCAGCCACAAGGTTTGAAGGTATTAGATTTATGTGGCTTTACTGAATCAGAACCCAAATACCCCTTTCCTGACTGCTTTTCTGCTCAAGTGCTATTTCTCAGAGTATTGTGTTGACTTGGCTCCAGTAAAAAGAGCTGTGAACTGTTTGCACACTGAACCCAGGGTCCATAATGTAGAGAAAACACTCTGCATGAATAACACACACAGCTTTCACTCCAGCGTCCAGATATGTTGCTATTATGTCTATACATATGATAAGAGAATATATAGTTGCACAGCTAAGCATAATTGTATATTTTCATTACAGAAATCTTTCAAATGTTCAGTGTTGTAAAGTAGGTCAGGGCCGTTTTTATCATGTTGTGTTGCTCTGGGATGCGCCTTAGCATCTCGTGCTCTGCATTTCTGTAGACTGCCACTGTTTTTATGACCCAGTTAGTTGGATTGCAGTTGACCCACTCCGTGTTTTCACCAGCTGTTGGATTTACAAGGAATTTGTTACACTATAACTAGAGCTGATGTTAATGAAGAATTCCATTTGCTTCTTTTCCTTCTTTTTCTAAAGAATGATTAGAAAATGGATCAGATTAGTGGTATCTTACATAAACATTTACATAAACATCCACAACAAGTAAATAACAAGGTCCTTAACAACACTTAAACCTTCAACAAACTACTTTGAAATTCTTAAGAAATTAAAAAAAAAAAAAAAAAAAAAAAAAAAAAAAAAAAAAAAAAAAAAAAAAAATTGAGTAAAAAAAAAAAAAAAAAAAAAAAAAAAAAAGGAAAAAAAGAACATTTGAAAAATAACTTCAATACCGAAGAAGACTGGATATTCAGATGACAAAGAAATTTTGTTTTAATTGATCTATAGCTGTGAAATTTTGTTTTGGCTTCATAATCAATCAATACAGGAAGAGAATATATAGTGTGAAAAAAATTGACTTTGGCACCAGGGAAGGCAGCAAAGAGTTATTGCATAAAACTGGTTTTATGCTGAAGATTTCCAGCTGAGACAAACTATTCCCAACTGATCCATTATGGCCTTCATGAATGTTTTTAGGGAAGAGTTGTGCAGTTGGAGATATCTGATTTGTGAAGGTGGAAAAAAAAAATCACTAAAACTGTTAAATCTTGGCAAAAGATGATTTAGAAGACAGGGTTTCAATTTCAAAAATAAACATCTCCTGTGCTCCACACAGCCTTTCAGCACTTTAAAAATCTTTTCAAAAGTGACAGCAAAAACAGATACATGCCACAATGTGTATTGAACACACTGAAATCAGCCTCTACTGTGTCAAGTTGGGTTCAGTCCCGGGTAGGTCTGTCAGTCCGGGGCGCCTCGGGCTACTCTGGCTGCTCGTTCAACTCCATGTCAGACACCAAGATGTTCTTCTCGGCCTGCTCTGCATTGGTGGAGTTGGTACGGCTGTAACGGGCGCCTTCATAAGAGCCCCGCGATCCAACAGTTCGCCGGCGGTAGAAATAGATCACACCAACTATCAGCACCACTAGCAGCAGGCCTGCCACCATAACAACAATCAGCGTGGGCAGGCGGTGACTATCTACTAGGTAGAGAGGGAGAGATGGAAATCTGAATAAGCACATGCAATTCATTTGATGGCATACACCAAGCTTCAAATGGGCAGAATAACATGGCAGTTTTTAACCAAACTTACCGTTTGAAGTTAAGATTTCAATGCCTGCAAATGGAATATTGAACAGTCAGAATAAATTCATTGTTCTAGTATTTAGCAATCTGCATCATCATTCCATTATTTCCCTTGGCAATACAATATACAGTATTTAAGGGCTTAGATAAGTGTATACTAAATAACTAAATAATAATGACTGATGAGCTGGTGCTCAGTATGACTTCTTTTGGTTAGATTAACTTGTGTGTGCTTACTGCGAGGCCGTTTGCAGATGACTCCGTGTGTGCGATTTCTGCAGGAGCTCGGCTTCCACCGACCAGTGTTGCTCTGGATCCAGAAGCAGGAGTTGATAGAGAGCACAGAAGAAGCAACATCGTGCCCTTCCCAGTTGGTATATAACATCTCTTCACCCTCAGACCACACTAGACCTCTACCTGTGGCAGGAACATCAGCACAAACAGATTTAGAGGATAGCTCTCGAGGACTTTGCCTTTAGTTTTATCTAAAAGAAAACAGATTTGTCACATCACGTTCTGCCTAAATTTTTTGTTTCCAGTATTGGATTTAATCTTCCCATTATCTCACCAAGCATATTTTATGCCACTTCACTCAAATTATCTAATTGATTGCCTGACAATAACACAGTAATATAACTCTTCTGGGATAAGGCACCTTGCTTTATTATGTTTAACTGACACGAGAGATACAGTCTTAATCATGTTTAGTTTTTCTTAATTATTTGTTTAATAATTATACTAAATAAACAGAATTATAAAAGATAATCTACAAGCATTTCCTTTCCACAAGTAGCCTGAAATCAATAAGCTTGGATTTGAAATCTGCTGCTGTAGAGTGACATAGAAGGGACTGATGTTGAACCTTTCACGCTGACGCCCAGCCAAGCTCCGTGCGCCTGTTCTGCATAGCTCTGGATGTGCTCCCAAACAAATCCATTCTCTGTCTCATCCAAGATAGAGAGAAGTTCTGCTCCGACTAGAAGAGACAAAAAGAAAGAAACAGAGATGGAGCAAAACAGAATTGATCATGTAGGGAGACTGAACAGCTCTGCCCCAGGCTCAATTACATTTCTAAATTTAGATGTATTGATGTATTTTGTCAATTATGTTTGCTGTGGAGCAGGACAGGGCTTTTGTATTTAATTGGTTTTCAATTCGGTGTTATAAGCTGTACAAGCAGTACAGCAGGAGTCTGAGCAGAATGAGACTGGTCGAGGTGTGGGGCCTCTGAAATGCTTCCGTACTTTTTTTGCAGGATCTACGTGCATCCTCCTGCAGTTTAAGCAGCTGCAGATTGAAGGCGTAACAGTGGTTTCTGAAAGACACCCATGCCCACTCTCCCAGAGACTGGGGGCACATGCCAGGGTAGATCCACTGGTGAGTCACAGGCTCATCTGGCAAGAACAAAACATTTAAATGTAAGTCATTGCTAAAAGGTTCCCAGAGTCCCGCTAACTTGTTATGAGCACTTCTTTTAGCATAATACTATATTTGGTTGTTATACACACATACCGCTCATTTGACAGATAGCAGCGTCGAGTTTTGCATCACAGGGAGTCACAGTCCACTGCCCTGTAGTGGTCATGTGACCACATCCAGCCATCTGACTAGGCTCCCCGTCTTTCCAGTTTGAATATGTGACATCTTCATTATTCAGCCAGGTGAAGCTCCTTCCCTGAACAAAAGAAAAGTGAGTTCCATTCACTGCAGTTCCTCTTACATTGATAAAAAGCTTTTGTATTGATATTTTTATTTGTACTGATAAAAATAACGTGTTATCTGTAAGTTAATAGGCTCACTCCATAGTTGTAGAGAGCGATCCAGGCTGGCCGGCGCAAGCTATTGATAAGCAGTGTGAGGTAACCTTGCTGGAAGGGATCCTTCACAGTGGCAAGGGTCCCATTCAAAGATTCACAGAGATGCAGAGCACCAGTCCAATCCAAGCGCTTCTCCACTACCCGGTACATAACTCCACCCAGCTCCACAGGTTTAGACAGGGAGGCAGGAATGAGAGCCGGAGCCGGAGGGAGACCTTGGTCTGAAGTCATGAAGTATGATGATTACCTAACATATTTGCACTTCTTAATTACATTGTTTTGATTGACAGATGAATCACACCTTGTTGCCTTTGACAGATGAAGCCATGGCTTTCCATCTCACAGGCTCGGGAAGCCCACATGCCAGTTTTCTTCTGCCGGTTTTCATGAAACATCACCACACAGTTTCCCTGAAGGGTGACAGTGAAATATTCAGAAGAGGAACAGATTGATGACAAAGGCATGACATGAAAAGTGTTGTGAGTACCGGTGTCTTGTTGTGGTGCGGGCCACTGTTGTCGAGAGGCTCTCCAGGTGCCCAGTTTGTGTAGCTGAGCAGGCCAGCCTTGGCCCACTGGAATTGACCTTTAGAGTCTGAGGTGAGACCCACCCAAAGGTCAGTGCTGGTATTCTTTAGCAAGGTGGTGACAAAAGCTGTGAGGAAGAGAATAAGTTGCATGACAGTCTCTCATGAGGCACCTCCTTCACCCCCTGCTTTTGACTGTACAGTGGCTGTATTCTGCTGTAATTACCTTGCTGCAAATGACTGGATATCACTGCCAGGACACCTCCCTGCGTCTCACATTTTAGCTTGGCTGCAGACCATGTGACCTGGTCTGACTGATCAAACACTCTGAAACACTACACAAACAGACAATATTGTTGCACACATACGAAAAAGACTCTGGTATGGTCAAGTTTCATTAAGGATGCTTGAAATATAACATGCTTCCTGTTCTTATTGTACTTCTTGTGCTCCACTGCTTATATGTGAAATTTATTTGATTCATCCCAAACCTCCTGCATCCTTCACACAACTTAACATAATAAGTGGATTATGCTATTATCCTTTTAGCTTTACCTTGTGCTGATAGGAAGACCATCCAACAGGACAGCCTGATAGTGGATGGGGGGATGATGGAGTTGGAGGAATGGTCCCAGTGACATTCACTCTCTTACAGATGTAAGGCAGGTCAGAGTGACACTTCTGATCAGCCCACTCCGCTGTTTGGGTGAGAAAAACACAAGGTTATGGAAATGCTCCGTGTTTCATTGAGTCGCTTGATGCGTCTCTTACTGGTTGTTCTCACCTTTGCTGGCCGACAGGTAGACACATTTGCGATCACGGCTGAGTGGGTGTGGCCTGCCAAGGGCCCAGGACACATAATTTAACACAGAGTGGTCAGACCAGTGGAAACGGCCATCGTTTTCATAGGTGTGAAGCCCCAGCCACCAGAAATCACCCTCCACCTTTGACATCTGAAGGTGAGATACAAACTGTGAAAAAGTGTGTCTAGGCATAAAAGACTTGTCTATAGAAAAGAGTACTACAGATTTATACCACAGCATTACTGTAAATGTATAATTATATAATTAACTGTAGTTCCACAAAAGGTATTTCTCATGTTTTGCAATAATAAAGCTGGACTTTGCTTGCTTGCCAAGACAATGGTAATTAATTTCATTTTTGGATTTAATTAGCTCCCGCAGAATGATGAAAAACATTTTTAAAAAGTGCACTGTGCCTTGCGTAAAGTGTTGGCCAGGAAAGCCTGCTCCTCTGCTGAGTGAACGGAGGCCAGTGAAGAATCAAACCAGGAGCAAATCCTCTGGGCTTGGTCCCAAGTGGTACGGTGGTCAAAAAATTTATACTCAGCCTCCTGGAAGCCAATCCATTCTGGCGAACTGGTGCCTGATAACAGAAAATGAAAAGATAATGCTGACATGTTAAAAGGAAGGTTTTGAAATAAAGACATAAGAGATGAATATTAGTGTGCAAACAGGAAAAAAAAAAAGTAAGAAAATAATACAGACCTTCGGTGATTTCTGGTACCTTCTCAACACTACCTAAAAACACACAAGTAAGAGAAAAAGTTGTGATGACATAATAAGTGTACGCTCCTTGACAATATATACCAACCCAACACATGTCTTCTTTTAAATAAAAGGTGCAAGGCTGTTGTACCTTTAGGGATCTTGCAGATCCAGTCTAACTCAGAGTCACAGTGCATGGCCAGCCAGGTCATACTACCCAAGTCTGCTGCAGCACACTGCCGTATGTTGTAGTAGTACCGGCCAAAGTTCTGGTATGTTAACTGAGACACAAGGACAGAGTAAACCAATTGTTTTTGAAGTATTTTTATTAGTACAGGTGGGCTGCATTTTGTCAACACTCACAGCCAGTCCATCGCTCCACTTCCAGCTGCCATTGTCCATGGGGTTCCTGCGGTTCAGTCCGATCCAAAACCAGTGCTGTTCATGCTCCTCTGACTCCCTGTGGGACACATCATTGCCATCACCATCACCACCATTACCACATCGTCATCACTACTGCATATCATCTAAACAGCAATCCACACGCACCCAAAAGCCTCATGGAGGGTCTTCAGAACAAAGTGCTCCTCCTCAGGGCTGCTGATACTCAGCAAGTTGGCTCCGTGTCTCCTGCAGAAATGATGAGCCTGCAGCCAACTCAACTTCTGCTCCAGCTGGGAGAAATGAAACACCTGCACAGATGTGATAAAGGTGTAATTAAGTCCAATTACATGTGCAACACTGATGTAAAGCATCTTCTCCTCCTCAAATCTTGTTACAAGCGAAATTTCTGTTACAAGCGACAGTTTAAACATTCCAGAAGTAAAAATCGGCCCTAAATGTCTGGCCAGGACTCTTATATTGCTTTTCCATCGGAGTGTTGCTGTTACCGGTGCCAAATCTTGAGCTGGTTCCACACATTTCTACCAAAGAAGACTAGTGTAGGTGCCAAAAACCTGGTCCCAGAGTAGCACCACAAAATTGCTCAGCACAAATTTAGAACCAATGACATCAGTGACAATGGGAGGGGCTACCACAAGAAATTCACCAATCATTGGCAGATGCAGCCCACAGATTCCATCTGTCCCCGTAGCAACGCTTCATAATACCTGTCGAAATGTGGGCTGGTTCTCAAAAGGCACCAAGATAGAACTGGCTCCACACCAGCACCAGTACGAGCACCACACCACTTCGATGGAAAAGAGATATCAGTGGGTTTTTTTTGTTTGTTTGTTTGTTTTTTTTTTTATCTTCTAATAAAACTTCACTGTCTGCTTCTGGGATGAACCTTGTAGCAGTAGCGCAGGTTGCTGTCACTCTTCCAGTCACTGGGACAGGAGCCGTTGAGGCTCGGGGTGGGCTGAGGGATGGGGAGCTCGGGGCTCACAGACGTGTTCTGGTTCTGACGGCAGATGAATTTGGCCTTTGATGATGCACACTCCCTCACCTCCCACAGACCTGTTGCGAAGCCGGTCACCATGGAAACACAGCCGCCACGGATGTTGGCTGAAATAGATACAGGGGCGATACGTAGGTGAGTGGAGAGGAAACGAGGCTACACTGTGGAAACGTGTGGAAATGATGCAAAGGGGAAAATGTGATTACATATTACTCATCGGGCAATTATGGCTGTTGAATCCTGTATTTAACCTTTCTCAACACAGGCAATACATGCGTTAAAATAACTTATTGCTCTGTTACTCATCTCCCCCTAAGGGGTCACCCATAAGGATCACATATATACTGATGGTAAATATAGAATGCTGCACACAGGTATTTCAAACTCTCTTTAAACAAGAAGAAATCTTAGGCAGAACCATGCTCAATGAGAGCAGCCATAAGCTAAGTGAAGGGAAAGCGCAGAGAGTGCTTTAAAGAGGAAAAGCAGAGGTGTTTAGGTTGTAATGCTTATTGTTTTAATAAGAGTAAAGTTCAGACAATTCATATATTTAGCTCCATCAGTGACTTTAAAGCCAGATAACTAAATCACATCTGTTATGTGACCATATCTCAAGTGTGATTCAGAGATTACTGCTATTGTGGATCTAAATTCCATAATGGTCTACATTTTACTAGTAAAATTCCCCTCTGTGCTGCTCAACTGACTATTTGTTAATCAACTAAATACAAAATTTTCTCAACAAGTAGTCCAATTTTTAAAAAGTTTATTAAAAGTAGTACAAAAGCACCCTTGCTGAGTGATTTTAACTACTGCTGATAATTTTCTAAGATGGGCAGAGTGTCTGTTAATCAAGGCTGCTTTAGAAGCAAACAGCTCTAAATGTTGTCCTGAGTCTGTATTTTGGCAAAAGAATAAAACACCTGGGACCAATCTATTTTCTTCTTCGTAGGTTAAATCCCAAATTGGCTCTGATTCAGTATTAATTGTGATTCAGAGACTTCACTAACCTTCATAAAAGTTTTATTTTGGTGCACTTGGAAATGACTAGCTATTCCATAATACGTTCACAAAAAAAGAAAAAAAAAAGGGTAGATTCCTGATGTTATTACTGCATCTCTTCTCATTTTGTTTGCTCTCTTCTTTTAAATGTAGTCAAGCGAACAGTCAGTGCTCCATACAAGTAAGAGCTTCTTGCAGCATTTTAAGGTATTTCAGAATTCTGAGAACCATAGAAGTCCATAAAATAATTGGCTCACTTAAGCAATAAAGAAAATATTCTGTTGCTGCCCCATAAATTATCCATCCATCCATCCATCCATCCATCCATCTTCTTCTCCTTATCCAATTCAGGGTTGCAGGGGGCTGGAGCCTATCCCAGCTATCACAGGGTGAGAGGTAGGGTACACCCTGCACAGGTTGCCAGTCTGTCACAGGGCTAACACATAGAGACAGAGAGAAGACAGACCATTCACGCTCACAATCACACCTACGGCCAATTTAGAGTCACCAGTTAACCTAACATGCATATCTTTGGACTGCGGGAGGAAGCCGAGCACCCGGAGAGAACCCACACATTCACAAGGACAACATGCAAACTCCACACAGAAAGGCCCCCAGCCACCCAGTGGAGCCCATAAATTATATTATATTTACTTGTATATTATCAGGTAGACCGATGAAAAGCTCAGCACTTATTTACTGTCAAAAACTAGTTCACTGGATATATGGCATTAAAAGATCTTTTGAAGATTGTTTGCTGTTCAAGATCATTGATGATCTACAGTATATCCATATTAACTGATTAAAAGCTGCTCTGCAATTATAATTTCAGTCTAGTGTTGTAACACCAGTACTGTTGTAACCAGCAGTACAATACCAGATCATACTGTACAGGTCAGTCTGTTTATTTAATTGTAATGTGTGACTTACCTGGCTGGTCTCGATTCCAGTTGGTGTAGGACACTTCATCACCACTGAGCCACTGGAAAGAGCCGTGACTTTCCTGGTCATGGAGACCGATCCAAAAGGAATCTCCAGAGCGCCCAAACACCAGGCTGTTGGCGAAGGCTTGCTCAAACCTTTAAAGACGAGAAGGGGTTTTTAGGGAGGTAGCACTGACAAAACACATTGTAATCTCTTTCAATCAGTGCAAGGCACAGTAGTTACCCTGTGTGTGCTGCACGTACCTGTTAGTGATAGTAACAAGTGTGGCTCCATTGTCCTCACAGAACTTTCTGGCCCCATCAAAGGTGAGCAGATCTTCTCCTACCCAGTAACAAGCAGGACTGTGCCACTTCCAGCCCTGAGAAGAAAGGAGAGGAATTTAGCAGGATGTGCAGACTTATAAACAAACCCAAAACCTTACAGAATAAATATACCACTCAAAGAAAGCAAACATCTACAAAGGCTGTGCAACTCTTCAAATTTGCCAATTCAAAGTTTTGATGTGGAACTGCATCAAAGCACACACCGAGACAATCATGCTGATTTTTGGAAATTGTTTTGTCTCAGACTCATGACCACTGAGTTAAGCATTTAAATTCATTGTGTTTCATCAATTACAAGAACTATGTAAATGTACTGGTCAAACCTCACATACAAAATCAAACAAGACCGACACTCATTTCAATAGGAAGAAAATAGGGAGAAAACAGAATAAATTGTATATCTTTAAATGAAAACATTTGAATGATATTTTCCACGAAACACAAATTAGTGCATGTAAAAAATAGAACGCTGACAATATCCCATTTGCAGAATGAAAAGAACAAGTCTAGGCATGCAGAAATAACTTTTCCCTGGCCTTGATCCTTCCTGCCAGCTCATGTACTGTAGCTGTGGACGTGTACAGATGCAGAGCGCAGCCAACATTCAGAAGGGGTGAGATTTTGCATGAGAACGATAGAGAGAGACAGGTTATATACAGCATTGTGTGAACAAACCCAACTTCAGGCTTTTTGCACAACCACATTTGGCATCTAGGCAGAAACCTCAAAGATTTCAGTTGCTGAGAGGCTAGATTTGCTGAAACTCACACCTCCCCAAAACCCTTTCCTAACCAACCTTTGCTTGTGTTACATTCAAAACATTAAACAATCAGTGTTGAATGATGGCAAGCTCCCAATTATATATATGTAAATGATATATTACTGCTAGTTTGCAGTGTTTTATATATAAATTACACAGAAGCTAAACAATCAACCATATGCCATCCATCATTTGACAACAAATGGTGTGTTGATGTTTTGCAGGTGGAAGTATGCTATTCTCACTGCGCTTGCATTATCACACACAACTTGGACGCAAACAATGGACCACATTGGTCTAAGCCCCTCTGGTGCCATAAGAAAGCACATATATGGCTTAAAAACAAACAAACAAGCAAACAAACAAACAAAAAAACTACAACTTGCCTGTTCCCCTAAGTTCACCAGCTAGTTCTTAGAAAACAAAGCTATAGGAGCGGTGAAAGTAAGTTAAAACAATAATGTTATGGGTTGGACAGCTGAACAATGAGCTGAAGCTTGATTTAAAGGACAGTATGGCTGAGGAAAGCTACAGATGTGGGTAATATCTTTCCTGTAGGTTCAGTATCACTTATGACTATTGCCCCTTTAAGACAGTGATTCTCAACCAGATAAGTACATAAATGGTTGAACTGGCTTGCTAATGTATGGATAGCAGGTAAAACTGTTAGTATGAGTACAACAGTATGTTGAAAATGATCACTAAAAGTAGCTCTTAAAAGAATTAGTAGCTAAAAGGCGTAGATGAATGGTTGAAATAGTAAGCATTATGGCTGAGTCAGTGAGCGAACTATATCTGACAAATGGTAAGCTGAATGTACATAGAGTAAATGGTAAGTTAAAGAAATCCAGATCAAATGTTAGCTCAAATAAACACATTTGACCCTAAGAGGTGGTTCTGGGGGTTATGTCACATGAAAAAGTGTTTGGGACCACATTTACTGTTTGCTATATGTAATTCCAAACTGTAAGGACACTGGGGGAACTATAGACCAAAATCAGGATCTTTACCTATCTTTAATTCATTTAAATGTACAGAAACACCAGGTACAGTTTTTTCAGTTATTTTAGGGCCCCTGCTCGTGGTTGAAGGACCCTAAGCAGCAGCTGTGTATTCCTCAAGCTGCCTCTGGCATTAAATCTGTTTTTTTTTCTCTTTGATTATTTACAGATGCAACTGAATTATCCAGATAATTAAAACAGTATGACTAGAAGCCAAAAAAGCAGAAAAGGAACAGCTATTATACCGAGTTACTGCTTCAGTGAGTAGGTAGAATGACTGTAACAGTATCCATTACATTTTTTGAAAAACGAGCCCAGCGCTAGATGGGGTAAATGGGTTCAGGATCAAGTGGTGTAATATTGCTGAAGCAGTCAGTGGGCTTTATGTCATTGTTGTTTCACATGTTGTGTGAAGTGAGCTCATCTGCTCGAGACAAAACGCACTGCTGCAAGGCCCTGCAGCACGGGGCATGCCAAATGACCCCCGTCCCATTACCACCCATGATGCCTCACTCCCCAGGGAGAAGGGGGTAAGGATTCATTACACCAAACAAATGGTCCGTCCATACACAGATCTTTGCTGAATGTAACAGCTGAGAAGCAGCACGACCCTCAACTTGAGATCATTTATATCATAAATCAGTGCTTAGGAAAAATATATTGCTGAAAACACTGCTGAAGGGCATAAAGATGCACAGACACGCACTGTGACTTCTTTTCTCACTACAATGATTCCCTGTATGAAACATTAAACATCAAAATGCCCATAAATGTAGTACTTGGACAGTGAATATTTTCAGCGATGGTCAGGTATGAGTCTGATGTGGTAAGAATTATGAGCTGTATAATCAGGGACAGATGCAGATCACTCCTGTGGGTACAAGTAAGAGGGCATGATCACATACTTTTTTGTATGTGCTGTATACACATGTTGAATGAAGAAATAAACTTGTTTGAATGTCTTAAGAATATAATGTGTTTTGATTTGTTTGGCCCTGGAAATTCAAGAGAAAAGTGCGTGTGCCCAGGGCTGACTCTGTCTGGTTCGCCTTGTAACTTTCCAAGTTAAATTGTGATTTATATTCCAGTTACAGTCTGGGGGCGGTGGAATGGACCAGTTGAAGAGTGAGAGATGGAGGGGAGCTCAGAGAAAAGAGGTCAAATGCAAAGGAATGGGTGAAATATTTAGAATAATAATTATGCTGTCGGCAGCTGGAATCAGAAGCTGCAGATCTGAATAGATTCTTTATGGACTAAAAGACAGAAATATATAAAGAAAAAAACCTCTATGTCTGTTGTAGCAATGAAAAAAAAATACCAGCGATGTAAAGCATAAACAGTAAATGTTAAAGAGAACATATACTGAGAGGAAAGGAGTTATACTTTTTTACAGTCTTGGTGCAGTGGCTTCCCATCACTCTTTGTTCCTGGTTTCTTGCAGATGGAGGGTAGGGTCAGATTACAAGGGCTGTCATCCCAGCGGCCCTCCTGCACATCATAGCAAGACACAAACAGAAAGAGAGAGCGCAGCTGGTAAACATATACAAATGGAGTCTGGCTGACAGTCAAGAGTCTGTTACTGTGGCGTGCTTACAGCCCCCCGGCTTCAGGGGTCAATGTGAGGATGCAGAAGGGGTCACTCACAGGTCCCCACATGGAGACGCAATCTTCCTGGGTGTTGCGGAAGTTATTGGGTTCAAAGGGGTGCCAGTAGGTGAAGATGACAGGAGTGTGATCAGTCCATTGGAAATCCATTTGCATTTCAGTGTCATGGAGCCCTATCCATAATTGCTCGATGTCTAAAACAAGAAACAGGCAGTTGGGTTAAAAAGACGATTATGAAAGAAAGAAATAGGCTTAAATTCCAACTGTGACATTTTTCATGAAGTTCAGTAATTATGTTGGAGGAGTTTCATGACTAAAAATTTGATTCTGCACTTTATGTGCTGATTTTAAGCTCAGGAAAGAATGGGACAAGAAAGGAGAGAAATGTCTGGTTTCCTCTTTACTTCTGGATCTGGATTCAATTCAATTCAATTTATATAGCGCCAAATCACAACAACAGTCGCCTCAAGGCGCTTTATATTTTAGGGTAAAGACCCTACAATATTAGACAGAAAACCCCAACAGTCAGACAACCCCCTATGAGCAAGCACTTGGCAACAGTGGGAAGGAAAATCTCCCTTTTAACAGGAAGAAACCTCTGACAAAACCAGGCTCAGGGAGGGGCAGCCATCTGCCGCGACCGGTTGGGGATGAGGGGAAACAGAAGAGAGCAGAGGGAGACAGGACAAAAAAGGCACACTATGGGAGAGAGAAAGAGTTAATAATAGCTAATGATTAAATGCAAGTGGTGTATAAACACATGGAGAGTGAAAGGAGTTGAGGAAGAGGAAGT
>VUQI01039992.1:0-13191 GCA_015106735.1 Paratilapia polleni | reverse complement strand
CAGTGCCAACACAAGAAATAAACATGGCAACACCAAAGCATTTGTAAATGCAACAATTTTCTGGGAGAAGTGGTGCATTTTCTGACATAAATGCAAGGGTGCCAATATTTTTGGCCATGACTGCATCTTATATGGTGCTGATAACACTGATCACGTTCATGAAGCAAACAAAGTTAGGACAACTTAAAGAGGGCTTTGGTTGAAAATACTCACCAACAGCGTGTGAAGCTGAGCAGCATGGTTAGTGAATAACCTGGGGGACTGTTGGCACAGCTGACACACCTGTGAAATCTGGACGGACAGAACAGAGAGTTCATTTTCAGAAGATCATTCAGCTATCCAAATTCTTTTTTATAAAGTGCAACAATACTGAGCTTTCAAAGGCGCTGGACATCACTATATCCTTTTAAATATAGCACACATTAAAGTGAATCTATTATGCTTTCCTTATTTTCTGCCATATATATATATATATATATACTGTCACAATGGTGTATGCTCATATCAAATATTGCCAAAATTTCAAATAATGATGTCAGTGTTTGTACAATCCCTATGAGCCAAAATGTCAGTGTTCAGGCTGCTCTACATGCTCAGTTTCCAGGGCAGCTAATGAGAAGAAAACTGGCCTAAAGTGAAGGTCGCTTTAATGGAAGAGCACTTAAAATGGCTTGCTTCATACAGAGGGTAAGCGGAGGGTCTGCACCAAGGTCCAGTAAAAGATAAATAAAAATTCTTTTGAACTGTGAATTCTGTAAAGATACTCTAGCAGAGTGCAAAGACAAAAATATGTAGCAGGAAGCATAATAGGATACTTTAAATACAGCAAAACTCAAGAACTGGCCATGGAAAAAGAAACAATATACCTCTTGTAATGCTGTCGCCTTGTGGCCTGTGACGAGTCGGCACATGATAATGTGCTCCAGTAGAATGACTTGAAAGGTAGAAAGGATGGGGCTGCAGTCCAACACTGGAGCATAAAAGATCAAGGATAAAATGTACAAAAATATGTGGTGCAGTGTGTAAAGCTGTTTTGTTTTGTTTTTTTACAGTGTGAAAAGCAAAGCTCCATATCAAATAGTTTTAACCATAATTTAACATTTTAACTCACTTTTTAGTTTCTCCAGTTGCATAAGAGCCTTGTCTGTGTACTTCTGGGCTTTCTCCAGATAGCCTGCTTGCATGGAGTGCATGACCGTCACCTGTAAAATAAAAAGAAAATATATACCATTAACATTATAAACAAATCCCAGGCAAATTTCTAATACAGAAAAAGCTCCCAAGGGTTAATGCACAGCATGTGACTCTCCCAGTGAGAAGCAGGGTGTTGTACAAGGCTCCCACTGTAACAGTCTCAGAAGCTCAGAAGTTTTCCAGCTATAAATTTTGTCATTTATTTACAGTTTTAAACATGACTGCCTTTCCACTACGAAGACAAGATGCGTACTACCTGCAAACTACATAACAACCGAGAGAAGAGCCTTTTGTGTTAAGTTAGAGAATCCAGTGTTAGTAGTCATTTTACAAACATTTTACAGCAGACTTTTTCCTTAGATTCTCCCAACGATTGTTTTTTAAAATGCATCTCAGGCCATCAGATCATAAGTAGATAGAACACCATTTAGACCTGTGTCTATCATGTGTATCTAGCTGTTCACTTGTGCAGATTTCATCACCATACATGTCACTTTCACTAAAGGGTAAAAAGGTGCCCTGTGGAGTTATAACATCTGGCTGTCACCAGTCACGGACTAGATTTATTGAGTAACAAGCTAACAAAGAAAAACTAGATACTTCAAGAACTAATAAGCATTTTTCAGGTTATTCAAACTATTTAAACTGGTAGGACAAAATAATCTGCAACTTTCAAAAGAGTGCAGCACAAGATAAAAAAGGACCACCAGATCCTACATTTACGACATATTTTCCTGTTAGGTCCTTATTGGGGACACAGTAGTGTTTACACTACAAAATATATATGGTTACATGCATCCCAAGACCACTTTGGCAAGTGGTTTAAGTAAATGAAGCAAAATGTATCTTTGTGGTCATTCACACTCATATAAAGCCATTTGTGATGTGATGCCCCAAGATGCATTTTAAAGCCAAGTGTAAACAGGGTCATAAATTGCAGTATAATTTAAAAAAACTGTGAGGGAGAAACCAAGCTTTAAAAGTCATGCTGAGATTACAACTTTAAGTGAATTTCAAGCGACAGAAAGAAAAGCGCTATTACCAAATATACGAGGACACACATGTGCTCCTTGGGCAGCCAGTGGAACAGGTCAGCTGGGTTGCTCGGCAGAATCTCATCATCATGGAGTGTAGAGATGGTCTGGATACACTGCTGCAGCTGCTTCAGACATGGCTTTACGCTCTTCACCTGGAAACACGTTAACCAAAGGCATCTTACCTTCTTGTAGCTTGTAACACACAGACATCCCTCCACCTATGTCACCAAAATCAATATTTGAATGCATGATCATTAAATTTTTCCTAATCCCAGAGACATTACACGAGAGAGAGAGAGAGAGAGAGAGAGAGAGAGAGAGAGAGAGAGAGAGACACAAGGCCCTCAAATAATCCTCAATAGAAATCTTTGCAGGATTCTGTAATGGTAAAGACTGTGGTTGTCCCACCTCTGCCCCTAAAGAGAGAATCAATAGTGCCAGCCAATCGTGTTGTCGCACTAACACAGTTGAGGTTCACGACAGATTCAACTGTGCGATGGCTGGCATATCTACTTGTTGAAAGGACTCTGTTTTCTTACTGTATCCACTACATGAATTTGCATGACATTTATTCCTGTGCGCTGGTATGATGAGCCAGAAATGTTGAACATGGCAGCATGCAGGACTGAGCCTTTAGTAAAGCTGCAATGGTTTAACAAGCTTTTAAACCTTATTTACTGTTATGCAGTTTTTGATTAGATTTAACTAATGACTCTATACATACAGCTTTTAATGTCCCATGGACCACTAAAATTAAAGTTATGGCTTCCTCCGCATTTATTCAGATAAGGGCTTCAAAATAACTGCTGAGTGGCAAGTCTTGCTTCTAGAAGACCTTTGCTAAACTGAATTTCCTCCTACCTGTCCAGCATCCAGATAGTGTGTGACCTGTAGCACTAGGAAGAAGACCCTCAGAGACTCCTTCTGGATTGGGTTTCCCTGCCAGTTTTCCACTATAGTTCCACACAGTGTGAGAAGAGGATGCACCTCCCCAAGCTTCCTCTCCATTAGCAGCAACTAGAAGATTGAAGAACATTACCACAATCAAAACTGTACAAAACTGCTTTTTGCTGATTTTAACTCACATTGTAATGCTATTACCATTGCATACAGAGGTGTTACGCTATCATTGTATACACTGTATGTATCTATGTAATCTATGTTACAATGGTGTAACGGCACAAACATAGTGAAGTATAACAAAAGACTCACCATTCCTTTACTAAGGAGAAACAATGCCCTAAAAAGCAAAAACAGGTCAGGTGAGGTTTTTTTTTTTACCCATATTAGGTTGCTACACACAGTAAATGCTGAAAAACGTGACAATGCTGATAAATAATATGGAGAACTTGTGAAATGCATCTTTCACAAGAGGAAAAAATTAGTTTTAAAAAGGCAGCCACACTGATTTTTTTGTTTCCTTACTTCATTAATGTATGATTTTTCTTAACACAAATTATATGTGTCTATGTCTAAAGGAGATGTAGTTTAATATACAGGTTAAATATAGAAAAGAAAAGAAAAAAAAAATCAGATAAACATGAATGATGTTTGCTGTGTTTCACACAGCTTCTGTGGCTGAGTGGGACTGAGTCAGCGAGAGAGTTTCATAGTCCACTTCCTCATTACTTTAAACTTTTTAAGAAACTCAAGGTGTCTCATGCTACCCACTCAAAGCCTGAAATGCAATTAACAGAGGACAGGACCATCTATTTACCTGGTATACTCTGAGCCCACCACTCGGGCGTACTCAGCTCCAACCCCCAGAAGGTCGCATGCTGACACCAAGTCTTTCTCCAGTGTATGAAGTTGCTAAAAAAAAAAAAAATCATGAATAAATGACAAAAAGATAAATGAATACAGTTATCTATTGGGACTCTTTTTCGTTTAAGACACGAACTCCAACCAACACAGTTCAACTGTGCATAAACGGCTCTCAGACTAACTTTCTTAAGTCATATTAACATAACACTGTTATATCAACATATGAAAATATCTCGAGTGAGTGAAACAAAGCCCTACAAGGAAACGTTCATACTATTGCACTAATACATACCGCCAACTGGAACAACAATCTGCAGTGCCAGTATGGTGTTTGTTGTGAAATCTGGATGGCTTTGCGCAGCAGGGGTTTTGCAGAGTCCACCAAATTCTGAAAATTGATTTGGAGGATCAATAGTTAATAGTCAATAACACACACCATCATGTACGTCTATAAGAATTCACAAATTTTTATTTCTTAAGGCAAGAGGGAACGAATACATGAGACTACATTTAGCTAAACAAGCAAATATTTTAATGACACCTTTAATTATAATGGCTTACCTGTTGGCAAAAGAGTTCTGACAAAATGCTCGCAGCTTCAAATTTGACATCTTCAAATTGAGGAACTTGTTGAGATATATACCACTGCAAAACAAAAGACAGAAAATGTTGGTGGCGTCACATTTGCCGTCGTTTGTAACCAATAATAATCGCTGATAGTAGCTTTGCAGGCTAGCACCTGAGAAAGAGCGAAAGTCGCAGACTCGGGACGACTATCTAACAAACAGCTGATCAAATCAGACACGAGCTGATATTATTTCTTTATCCCTTTACAAATTAAACCTTCCTGAATGAACAGCGATTTAAAGACTTCCGCCGCTCACTGTTCTCGCTCCCTGCGGCCTACACCCGTCCCCTTCTCCGCAGCATCCCCGCTCTTTCCCAGATCAAACGTCCCTCACCGCTTTCTCCAAGTGGCTGCGGGCCAGCTCGCTGTTCTTGGTGTGGTGGTAGAGAACCGAGCCCAGCTGAAGATGCGTCCGAGCCTCAATCCTCTGCGGGGGCTTAAACTGAAACACGGCCTGTAGACAGTGCACACACAGTCGTATTTTGGGCGGACTGGAGGTTCGGAAATGCTCTGCAAAGCCTAAAAGGGCGAGGTACCAGCGCTCCGGGGCCTCTACGTTTGACGCCATTTTCCCAGACAACAACAAGTTTTTCAGCGCTGTGGGCAGACTGGCGGGTTGCCAGGTTCGGTCATGTAGAACCCACAACCAAAGCGTCCCAAAGATGTTCAACTCAAGTTTGCTTTTACTATTTTTAGTAAACGTTTAATCATGTTTGACTAATAACTGAAATTACAAGTGTAAAAGATGAGTTTATTAGAATTGAAAGTCTTTAACTAAATGTAATTTATTTAAGATTCTGATGTCTAAATATCAATATCAACCAATCAATCAATATCAGGCTGTACTTTACATTATATTAACATCAGAAATATTTCTTGCAAGTTAATGGAAAGTGAGTCGTGTTCGTGGGGATAAACTGATAAGTGAGTAAATTATTTAATACATTAAACAAATTGCCTAATTGTTTGAGCCCTTTATCAAGTAACAAATGTGATCATTTGCTACTTTTTGCATTTTATTTAGATTTGAAACTTTTGGTCAGGCAAAGTGAGCAATCTAAACCAATACCCTGGGATAATGTAACATTTTTCCCAATTACCTGAAATAAGCGATAAAGAAAATAACTGTCAAACTATTTAAAAGCGAAAACAAAGACAATTACACAATTACAAGTACACAATGTACAAAAATGTAGTCAATATTAAAAATGTTGGAAAAACCTGGCAACCCAATGTTGTGGCTAATCTCGCGAGACTTTATTACAACAGCGGGATTAGCGCTTGGGTATTGTAGTCAAAATACTGTCATAAACTGTCCCAATTACTTTAAGACGCTGAAAAGCCCAAATAATCTTGTGCGTAGAAGCAGGGCGCAGCTCCGAGCACAGTTTCCCTCGCAGGCCTCGTTTATAAAGGAACAACACCCTCTGCGTTGCCTGACACTCGGTTGTTTATAACCATCTTGAGAAACGTCAACATCGTGAGAAGACGTGCAGAAAGACCTCGAAGCGTGTTCCAGGTTCAAGTTTGTGCGAGAGACTGACCAGCCTTCAGCGAGCACACCAGACATGTGTGCAAGAAGCTGCAGGGAAAACTGATTTAACACGTCGAAGATTTCCTTTTAAACACAAACGAAGGTAACAAATGAGATGATCAATCATCCCACACATAGATTTAACTGCAGTGACGATGCACATGCTTGTTTATTCATTGTTTGCATGGATGAGTCGCAGTTTATGTATTTGATTTGAGGTGTGGTCACTAAGTTATTCGGTCAGTTTTAGAGCACAATCAGCAAGTATGATGATTAGTATTACTTGGTTCTGTGCTGGAGAATAGCGATGGATCGATCTTCTGTAATGCAATACCCCGTTTACAAGCCAGATTGTTTGTGCAGAACATGAGCGTGCGTGCAAGCACGTACTCGCGTCAAGTACATGTAGGGGAGGCACTGCGACATAGGGGCTGTTGTTGTTTTGAACTAAAGTATAATTTTTTTGACATCCCCTCCTATATTTCCCTCTGTCTGCAGTGTGCTTTTTTTTTCATTGAATGAGTGACCGGGAGTCCGACAGCTCTGGTAACCTGTGAAGGGCAGACATGGCCCATCGTTTGCAGGACCGACAGCACCGTCTGCCAGTGGCCCAGGCCACTGTGTTGACTCTGCCACCAGCCAGCCAAGCAAAGGTGAACATTTGTTTCTCTTCACACCTTAGCGTCACACCTTACATATGACTGATGATACAGACATGTTAGATCACGTTTGGGTCTGGTTGGCATTTAAAATTTTTGAGTCAACTTGTTTACAAAATCAGACCTAATGACCTTATATAAACATCTTTAAAACTGTATAAAAACTAATATTTTCTACAGTCTATGATCATCAGACCCTGCCTGTCATCTATTTGTCAGGCAATTTAGGTCACGAGCAGTATTATAGCAGTATGTTTTTAAAAGGCACCAGCTGTGGAAAAAATTATGATTTATTTATGGTAAACCCTGAAAAAAACCACTCTGTGCAACTCTCGGAAGTGCAGTTGTTATTGTGAAATCTAGTACAGTCATCCTGATACGTGCATCTGAAGGACAGGCGTCTGCTGGTACATGCTGTAAATAGCAGAGAGGTGCCACCTAATCCAAAGCTGGCCTTAGTTTACAAAGCAATGTAGTGGATAGTATTGAGTAACTAGAATAATGATGTTTACAGTAGTTTCACATGGTTAGTGTGGATATAATAATGCTTTTAAGGGACTTCTGTTTTTTGTTTCCTCACTAAACACCAGTACTAAGCCAGTTTTAAGATATAACCACTGAACCTAGCGATACAGAGTTTTTTTTTTTAATTGTTTTAAATTTGCTAAAGTTGATGATTCAATATAAAATATGCTGCAATAATAATAATAATGATGATGATGGCGCAAAAGTAAGTGAAATCAAAAACCAAATCTTTCCTTCTGTGGTTTAAGTTCTGAAACATCTTTGTTTTTCATGTCAAACACTCTTCTTATCTGTCTGGAGTGTTTATTGGGTTCAACTGTCCCACTCAATGAGTTGTCTTGCGCACACAAACGGGTCTTCTTCTGTGAGGGTGGCGTTATCTTTTTGTGATTCTGTCACAACAGTGGAATCTTTGTGTCTCTAATCAAAGTGCAGATTTTAGACGTGGGAGCCTTTGTGCTGATAAGCATATGATGTTTGTGTTGTAGTTTGTGAGGAGAGCGCAGAGCCAAATAAACTGAGATAAATGATTAAACATACTTTTTTGGTCCTTGCTTAATAGTGGGTGTAATGTTTTGAAGACATAAGTTAACATGCAACATCAGTGTTAACTAACAAAATGTCTTCAAACAGGATATGAGGCCTAGTTGGACCGCTCTGGAGTCCCTGTTGTGCGGCGCATTTGCTGGAGCTGTTGCCAAAACAGTTATTGCACCTCTGGATCGCACCAAGATCGTTTTCCAAGGCAAGAATGACACTCCATGATAAAGTTTATTTCCAAATGTGGAAAAAATATAGGATTCATGTTAGTGACTTAACCTCTGTTGTGTGTATTACGTGACACCATAAATACAGCCACTGTTTTTCTGTTTGTACCAGAGTTTTCACTGTGCGTGTTCCTGATTAATTGCCAATCCTCTTAGTAGATGTTTAGCCTATATGGGAGTGTGTGTTGTTAAACTCTGAGGTTCACTGTGTCTCTGTTGTTGTTTCACAGTATCCTCAAAGAGATTCTCAGCTAAGGTGAGTTCAGGCATCTGTCCTATCAGCAAGTCAGGAACTGATAAGTTGTAGATTTATGCAGGTTAATTCATGGCTGCAATGATAAGAAAGGGAATTTACAATACAAATACTAAACAATGGAGAGTTGTGGCTTTTTGCATATGAGTAGTTGCTTGCTTTTCTCCATTTTAAAACATTAACAGCTGATTATTTTTGTTTTATGGGATATAAAAATATACAAAATAAATATTGTTAAGACATCAGCTTAGGCTCTGGTACATTCAGGCACAAAGTGTTGTCATTGTTTTATATAATAAATTAAACAGTTAATTGGTTGATTTATAAGTAGTAAATGCATCAGTGATAAAGAATGCTACCATTATCTGGAAGATTGGTGCAGCACTATTTTTGTATATGCTCTTATTCACACGCTTGCACGCATTCAGTCTTATGTATTATTGTAACTGTTATGTAATGCACATACGTTCATCATGTTAAGATGATTAGTTGTAGGAAACATGACGGGTCTGTACCCCTGTTCCTGACCTAGGAGGCCTTCAGGCTTATTTACTCTACATACATGAAGGATGGGCTGCTCAGTCTGTGGAGGGGAAACTCTGCGACCATGGTGAGGGTCATGCCCTACGCTGCCATCCAGTTCTGCTCACATGAACAGTACAAAAAACTGCTGGGGAGCTGCTACGGCTTCCAGGGCAAGTGAGTAAACCATTTGTATCCATAGACTGTATCTAGAGTTTATAAACGTATCTGGTTTTTAGCTGTGCCAGCAGCATGATTCTCGAGATGTCAGTATAAATCACTAGGTTTGTTTGTTATTAGGTTGGTATTACTGGCAATCAATCTTAACACTCTTAATGGATTGTCAAAATTTGAGTGTTGAAGTACAGCATCAGAAAGCCTCTAACATTTTGTTTTATTTGTGTGTTTCTTTTATTTTATTTTACTCATACTTTCTATATACTATTATCCTGTGTGTTTCAGAGCTCTGCCTCCTTTCCCACGTTTCCTGGCTGGTTCTCTGGCTGGTACGACTGCTGCTATGCTTACCTACCCACTGGACATGGTGCGAGCCAGGATGGCAGTCACTGCCAGAGAAATGTAAGCATCTAACAAGTGTGGTAACATGCAAAAGTGCATCTCTCTGTTTGGATTCATCCTTGTGTGTAATAGTTGTCTTTTCCAGTGGAATGGATCAAGTGCAGTTCATAGCATTTGTGAAATGTTACAGTACAAAATGTTTTTTGGCAGTTTGGTAAATCAAGTCTTACCTACCATGTTGTTTGCCTCAACAGGTACAGTAACATCATGCACGTCTTTGTTCGGATCTCCCAAGAGGAAGGTGTGAGGACACTCTACAGAGGCTTCACCCCAACTATTCTAGGTGTTATCCCATATGCAGGAATCACATTCTTTACCTATGAGACCCTCAAAAAACTACATGCAGGTACTGACCATTGAGACTTTTTTATTTCAGATCAGTAAAGTGAAAAAGAGACAAACAGCCTATTTTCATTCATTCTTTGAGAAATTTTTCTTTTGTTGTTTTTCTCAATTCAGAAAAGACAAAGCGATCTCAACCTTACCCTTATGAGCGTTTGGCTTTTGGTGCCTGCGCGGGCCTGATTGGACAATCAGCTTCGTACCCCCTGGATGTGGTACGTCGGCGCATGCAGACAGCCGGCGTCACCGGCTCATCCTACGGCACGATTCTGGGAACCATGCGTGAGATCATAACTCATGAGGGAGTTGTACGTGGACTGTACAAAGGCCTGAGCATGAACTGGGTTAAAGGGCCTGTTGCAGTAGGGATAAGCTTCACCACATTCGACATCACACATAGTCTTCTGGTCAAATTGCACCAGATGGGCTACTTCATCCACTGAATCATGTGGGAACAATACAGGCGTAACAAATAGCACAGATGAGACTGGCATAAGAGAGGTTGTCAGCTCTGTCATATGGCAATAATAAGTCTCCGGTCTCTGCAGGGCTGTCGTGTTGCACATCCCTGTTCCCTTAAGGCAGGATGTCAGAGGAGTGGACAGGAGATCTGCTGTGCACACAGATACACTTCATGTCAAACTTTGAAAAATGCACAGCAAGCATTCACTGTCAGAGAAAGTGAAGAGACAGAAAAAGTTTTTTTGAAATCATCCACACAATCGGAGCTTTGTCATGAAATCATGATACCATCAGGAAGGTTAAAATGATGAACAGGCAGGTTTGTTTTTGATTGCATCAGTATGGAGGACTTTGTTAATAAGATAATACTTGCACTTTATTAAACCTGCAACTTTCTTTCAGTTTAACCCTGTATCGTTACAGAGAATTCAGTGAGTTTGAAATCTTTAAACTAGGAGAAAAAAATTTATTTTAAGAAAGCGCATTCTTTTTGTTTATATTAAATAGCCTGATTACGCAGGGTATTATTTGTAATGAAAGGGTGACTTCCCAGTGTTCTTTGTTTTACTCATGAAAATTTGTAACTGTGCCAATGTGGATTGAATTGATGCAGTGAATGGCTGTAGGAGGGTGATCATGTCAGCAGGACTGCAAAGTTTCACTGTCCATCCAGCACTGAGGTGTGGTGAATTTATAGTACTTACGTCTAATAAGTGGACGCTAATCAAACTTAAGAGAAGTAAACCTAAATAATTACAGATTTTGATTTATTTGCATATTATTGATGTTTCATCTTTTTTGACTGTACTGTTCTCTTGTTGCTTGTACTTGATTGTAAAGCATTGTTTACTCAAAAACTAAAAAGCCAATGCACTTAACTTGGTCTTATTTTTTGGTAAAATAAGAAGAAATAAAACTGCAAATACATTTCAAAAATAAAGTATATCCGATTATGTAAATTTACAGTTCCTTTAACATTAACTTTGCAATAAAGGGTCAATCCACAACACAGAGCAGTGAGTCCTTTTGTCCACTTGAGGGGGCCATGCGACAAGCAGAGCTAATGGTGCTATCAAAAACATTCAAGTAGGCAAGTAGACATTCAAGAGCAGATTTAAATTGGAAGCTATATTCAGTGGGTTTCAATAGGTTTGACATGGCTGAAGAAAAATCTTCAGTATTGATTGATGCTACTATTAGACTGATTTTTAACATAGAGTGGTCTGTTATTTCAGTTTGGGACTGATTTCTCTGATTAAGAATTGGAAGTTTAATTGGTCTTAAAATACACTCACTGGACACTAAAGGTACCCCTCTCTGAGCCCCCTTTGCCTTCAGAACTGTCTGAAGGCAAATATGTCAGAATTTATGATGGAAACATTCCTCAGAGATTTTGGTCCATATCGGCATGATAGTGTCATGCAGTTGCAGCAGATTTTTCAGCAGCACATCCATGGTGCAAATCTCTCATTCCACCACATCCCAAAGGTGCTCTACTGAATTGAGATCTGGTGACTGTGGAGGCCATTTGATTACAGTGAACTCAATTTCATGTTCAAGAAACCAGTTTGAGATGATTTGAGCTTTGTAACATGGTGCGTTATCCTGCTGGAAGCAGTCATCAGAAGATGGGCACACTGTGGTTAAAAAGCAATGGACATGGTCAGCACCAATACTCAGGTAGGCTGTGGCATTTAAACAATGGGCTAGGTACTAATGGACCCAAAGTGTGCCAAGAAAATATCCCCCACCAGCCAGAACTCTTGATACAAGGCAGGATGGATCCATACTTTCATGTTGTTTAGACCAAATTCTGACCCTACTATTTGAATGTTGCAACAGAAATCATATTTAAATATACATATTGTGCGCAATTAAGCTACTTGAGTAGGATTATAACCTTTACTTAAGTAAAAAGTCTAAATACCCTTTTTCCACTTGGCAAAAAAATTATCCATCACAAGATTATATTTGAATTCTTGTACAACTCCACTTTTCACATAATAAATCTGCAATACCACGCAGGGCTGCACATGAGCTTGAAAATCCTGTTTTATACACCAGTTTTCTACACTGATTAAATATTTCTGACTAATTATTCTGATTTCCTGAGCCCATGCAGGCAACATTTTTCCAGTTTTCTGTTGTCCAATTTTGGTGAGCCCATGTGAATTGTAGCCTCAGTTTTGTGCTCTTAGCTGACAGGAGTGGCAGCTAAGGTGTGGTCTTTTGCTGTTGTAGACCAGGGAGATGCTCTTTTGCATACCTTGGTTATAACGAGTGGTTATTTGAGTTAGTGTTGGCTCACAAACAATGTGGGCTTCATAGATAATTGGGAAACTTTCTGGGGAAAACCTGGTCTTATTAGAAGAGACAGCATCCATCCCACTTTGGATGGAGCAGCTCTCATTTCTAGAAGTATGTCAGAATTTATTAAACCCCCCAAAATGTGACTATCCAGAGTTGGGACCAGGAAGCAGAGCTGCAGTCTTACACGCCTCTCTGCAGCTTCTCTCCTCCTGCCACCCCCCAAAAGCCCATCCCTGTAGAGACTGTGTCTGTTCCCAGACCACCAAAAAATAAACCAAAAATCAGCAAAAAACAAATTAAGCACAAAAATTTCCAAAGAAAGAACAGTACAACATCCTCAACTGCACCGAAGAGTAAAACAGTTAAATGTGGATTATTAAACATTAGGTCTCTCTCTTCTAAGTCCCTGTTAGTAAATGATTTAATAATTGATCAGCATTTGATTTATTCTGCCTTACAGAAACTTGGTTACAGCAGGATGAATATGTTATTTTAAATGAATCAACACCCTCGAGTCATACTAACTGTCAGAATCCTCGAAGCACAGGCCGCGGAGGAGGAGTAGCGGCAATTTTTCACTCCAGCTTACTAATCAATCAAAGATCCAGACAGAGA
>VUQI01039990.1:21365-33644 GCA_015106735.1 Paratilapia polleni | reverse complement strand
CAGTGCATCATGGGAAGCCCCCAGCAGCCTGAGCCTATAGCAGCATAACTAAGGGATGATTCAGGGTCACCTGATCCAGCCCTAACTATAAGCTCTATCAAAAAGGAAAGTTTTAAGCCTAGAGAGGGTGTCTGTCCCCCAGATCCAAAGTGGGAGTTGGTTCAACAGAAGAGGGACCTGAAAGCTGATGGCTGGCTCTGCCTCCCATTCTACTTTTAAATACCCTAGGAACCACAAGTAAGCCTGGAGTCTGAGAGCGAAGTGCTCTATTGGGATAGTATGGTACTATGAGGTCTTTAAGATATGATGGGGCCTGATTTTTTAAGACTTTGTATGTGAGGAGAAGGATTTTAAATTAAATTCTGGATTTAACTGGTAGTCAATGAAGAGAAGCTAATATGGGAGAAATATGGTCTCTCTTTCTAGTCCCTGTCAGTACTCTCGCTGCAGCATTCTGGATTAACTGAAGGCTTTTCAGGGAGCTTTTAGAACAACCTGATAATAATGAATTACAATAGTCCAGCCTAGAAGTAATAAATGCATGAACTAGTTTTTCAGCATCACTCTGAGACAGGATGCTTCTAATTTTAGAGATATTGCGCAAATGCAAGAAAGCAGTCCTACATATTTGTTTAATATACGCGTTGAAAGACATATCCTGGTCAAAAATGACTCCAAGATTCCTCACAGTGTCACTGGAGGCAAAAGTAATGCCATCCAGAGAGGGATGAGTTTTATTAAAATACAAAGCCTGTAAATTGCAAAAATGGCACCATAATTGCACAGCAAATTCAAAATGACTGACTTCCTATTGGATCTAGGTGTTTTGCTACAAGACGCTTTTTTAATGCATGTCTGGCTACAGAATTTCATACATGTAGGTTCCTTCAGGCTGGGACTCTTATCAGGCATGATGAATACAGGGTAGACTGGAAAATGTACAGTACTTTATTGTTGCACCATGGACACTTTGTTCAGTAAAAAAAATCAAAAGCTTCACAACTTAGCATTGCTAAGGGCTTTAGATTACACTGACCAAATATGGCAATCTGATTAATGATCTGATACCCTTTGTTAAAAGTATAAGGCTTGTAAATTGCAAAAATTGCACAGTAAATTCACAGTCTTCTGTTGGATTTAGGGTATGCCTACATGTGGCTAAAGAATTTCATGCATGCTTAAAGGACTCCTAAGCAGGTGAAGCCTGGGACAGACTGGCCAACACACATTTGAGTTTAAACATTTCTATTTTTTTTTATGAAACCCCCTGAAATTTGCACCACGGACACAGTTTAACAAAAACTCAAAAGCTTCATCATTTAGAGTCTTAAAGGCATTAAGATTAGATTGACAAAATATGATCTTAATAAGGAGTTCATTAAAGTACAAAGCCTGGAAATGCCAAAAGTGACACCAAAATCTATCATGCACCGATCTGATATTGGGATCAGAAAAGCTGAATCTGTGTATGGATGACAAATAGCTGATCTATTCATTTCAGTCGTATGTTTTTCTATGTTTACAGCCCTAGTAGGGGAGCTGACATAGCATGGAGTAAACTAACAACAAAGTTTCAGGAGTTTTGAGGCATTTCACACCTGTTACACCGACAGCTCTTTCTATGTTTGCAAAGGTTTTTGTCTTAAATGCAAACTATGCAGAAGTGAGGTGACATGACTAGAACGCTCCTACGATGCTTTCCCTCTTGGCTTCTTTGCCTCTCTTGCTCTCACTCTCATTATGTTCGTCATAAGACTTGTTGGACAACATTACATTACATTGTTGTTGTCAGCTCGATTAATGTTATTTCTCTTCAAGGTGCACTTAGACTGAGAGCAGGTAACGGAGAAACTAGTGCAGTTGTAAATAACAGCGGTAAGCAGTAAAGACTTTCACACTGGGCTGAAGTGAGACTAAGTGAATAACAAATACATTTATTTTGGGCCTGTTGCTGTTTGTTATTTCATTAATTAATACAATTTATTCAGTAAATTTATACTGTTGGATGTATTAGTCACATTTTATGTTACAAAGTCAGGAAAGCAATGTTTAAGTTTAAGTCAAGCCTGATGTTGCCTCACACATAAAGAATGATTCCCAGACTCTTCCTCACAGAAAGGAATACAGCTTATTAATTTGACATTGTTATTGGATTGGTCCTTGGTATCAGCATCGGCAGATACTTGATGCCAAGATGTCATATTGTATTGGAACTGGAAAAAGTTGGATAGGTGTATTCCTAGCCAAAATTGCTCACTAAATTCAAAATGGCCCTAGCCTTTTTGTAGGTCTTGGGGTGTTATGTATGGATACCAAATTTAGTACATGTAACTGAATTACTATAGTGCCAGGGCTACTTTGTTGAAATTTTGTAGGAGGCACTTTGGAACCATTTGGAACCTACACAAGACCCCCGTAAATCTGAACCCCTGCTCCTTCAAAAATGCAATTAATTTTGGATAATAATGATAAACACAGCTGTTTCAGGAGGATCCTCGCACAGGTTGTTGCTCTGGGCCCTCAAATCATAAAGATTTAATACAAGTGATGAAATCTTTAGTTTAGATTAGGCTTCATGAAAGTCCTGTACCTTCCAAAATCCAGCTGCTGAGCTATTCTGAGCGTGTTTTAGAACATGATCTCTGGTCATGTCAAAGGCATTTTTCTCACAGTAAAACTCTGAGCAGAGATCCATAGCAAAGATATGAGCGTTCACAATAAACTATAGAAGCCTATCTGTGTTTTTTCAGCGCAGAAATGAAACAATAATCCCTGCAGCAGAAATTCAAAGAGTGAAAAGCTCTTGTTCTTCAGGCCCGGCCCCGCCTCCCGCCTCCTCCTCCTCCTCCTCCTCCTCCTCCTCCTGCATGCAGGGGACAGAGAAGGTAGAAGTTAAGGAGTCAGCTCTCTGCCATTGTTCTTGTTCTGGAAGTCTGCGAACAGGACGGGTGGCGCTGGTCGGGTACCGGACGGCAGTCTGTCGTTATGACGGGCTCCGGTCCGAAGCTCGGGGTCCTACTGCTGGTGGCGGTCCTGCTGCAGACTGTGGTCGTCACCATCACCGTGCTGCACTTCACAACGGCTCTGAACTCGGTAAGGAAGAATTAAAAGTTATGACGGAAGAGCCAGAGACGCGCGGAGGCTTTTACGCATGGCCGTGCATTGCGCACCGCGAGCCAGGGGCGAAGCCGTTCGGGTTCTTGATACAGCTACACGTTAGTTAATGTTGCCGCTGACCTTGAACGCTTCACTGTAATTACTGCAGACTTTTAATGCGCTCTTGATTGTTGACAGGTTCTGGAGCAAAGTACTTTAATTAGTTTTTTGCTCTCTGGTTTTGTTGCTGCGCTCTACAGCACATATAGTCCACGTCTAATTTCTTTTTTTTAAACAATGTAATGCAGACCACACACGCTGCGTTCAAGTCAGGTTTGCACAATGCAATTTCATGCAAACATACACACCTTGTTTTCCTCTGCAGCTGCAAACGCAGAAACAGAGAACAAGGAAGTTAAAAAAAAAAAAAAAAGCAGCAGGAGAGGTGGCCTACAGATAATTTTATGATCATCTGTGACTGTCAGGAAGAGTTTTTACAGAGCTCGTGTGTGTGCTGCACTTACTGTACTTGTTTTGGTGAAGCCCGAGTCCTCTGCTCAGATGGATTCATTCCAGTACAACTCTCAGCCTGTGTTTACAGTAATCAATCATTAACCCAGATGAGATGCAGCAGCGATATGTGGGAAATGAAACTTAAACAGATGAGAAGAAAGGAAAGGGACGCATGCCAGGAAATTATGATGACTCAGGTTTTAAAGCCAACTTTTTAGACAGTAATTGTTTTAGTGTGGACAATGGGTATTTTTCTCCAAAAAGAGCATGAAAAATGGGTGCAATAAAGTCAATATCAGTCTGCAAAATTCTGTTTATTAAAGTGAACAAACCTTGAAAACCACTCATGTTTTTACTGGCAAACAAAAGGAAACCAGAAGGACAGTCAGGTGTGTCAGAAATGTTTGATGGGAAAATAAAAGACACATCGCTCCACTTGTTTGATGCTATTCGTGACACTTCCGTTCACAGATGAAGGAGACTTTTGCCAGGAGCAGTGTCTCCTGTCTGACGGGTGGTGACCTGCAGAGCATCACGGCTGTACGAGGGGATCCGTGCTGGCAGGTCACTCAGCAGCTTCACCTCCTCATTGAGAAGGTACGATGTCACATTTATTTTAACCATGTCCTGCAACAACAACAATAATGGCAAAGAAGTCAATTCTGGAAGAAGTTTTTAATTTTCATCAAATTTTTCTAATTATAAGTAAGATTTGACAAAATAAGTATTTAAGATTAAGTGTTGGGTGTTTTACTAGTTTTACAAAAGATTTAGATTGTGTCCTTACAGAACGTAAAGGTAAAATATATTTTAGAATCCACTAATAAACAAAGCGTATAATAAGCAGCACAATAACCCATCTAAATGATTTAATTATTGTACAAGAAGAACATTGTGGAAATGTTGAAAATTAATTTTGGATAACCTGTGGTATTAGTTACGCTAAATAAAAGAAAGTATAAAAAAAACAGAGCGCTCACTGTGAAGCAGATTGAAGAGCTTATTGTATACATTTTAAAATTGATCACACAGCTCGCTACAGCAAAATAAAAATTGACTACTGTGAAAGTAGAACAGCAAAGGTTGATCATCCCGTCCACCCCTGCCTCCTCTTCACTGGGCCTTTTTTCCTTTTCATCCCACACACCCCAAAATTAACCACATGATGAACAAACCCATTTTAGGAAAAGTCATGAAATATGAGATTATTTTAACAGAGTTACATGATTTTTCAAATGTTCTAGCGTTTTAGCAGTTCTAGCGTTAAAAGCCCCCCCAGCAGGTATACTTCTAATATGCATGCACATTTTTACAACACAGTGGCCTCATTGACATTAATTAGAGTGCCGACACAAACGGCATCTCTACTCATCTCAACATATACTGAATATATGCCATGCTTATTCACACTATGGATACAGTAAACCAAGAAAAAGTAAAAAGATATACTTAAATACATCTCTATATTTAATGAGCAGAGAGCTATGTCTGCTACCACACAGCTGAAACCTCTCTTCAGTGCAACAACTCCATTGGCTAATAGCTTCCTGTTGTGGCTGTTAGTCTGGCTCATTGTGGAGCAGGCGTGGGACAACTCTCCCAGAGATTTCTATTCAGGATTCTTTGAGTGCTTTGTCTCCTCTTTATATAATGTCTCTGAAGTCACCCATCTGTTTGTAAAATCTTATTTTGAAGCTTCAGTAATAGCATTTTGGCTGATGCCACGTTGGATTTTTTTTTTTTTTAGGGAGGGCAGAGTGCCAAGTTATCAGCTAACACCAGCAACCTCGGTTAGCAAGCTGCATCCATAGACTGTATGGTTGTAATGTACAGACACATATATTTGGTTAGTAGTGCTAATAACCAGATATATGTTCACCAAAACAGAAACACAAACTTCCTGCAGAGGCTTTTTGTATAATTCAATGCACAGAAAGCCATATTGTTTATAAGATCATTTTAATTAGAAATTCTTTAAATGACACCAATGGCACAAACACATTTGAGATGCCCAGACTCAAAATTAGCAAAGGTGAAGCCTACCAGAGAGCTACAGGCTACAGCTGCTGTTTTGGCATCCACCTGTCACTCAGAAAGGGGGCACATCCCTAACTCAAAGCCTTAATAAAGTTTCAAAAATGTGAGTTATAAAATAATTCAAGTATTGTACGGTTGGTATGAAAGGTTAAATTATTCACTGGGACCAAAACAGTTTTTTGTAACATGCTTTAGACATGTTTATTTTTGCCATAAAATTGTACATTTTAACATGTGAGTCTGTGGAGATTGACTCGTTTTTAGAGCCATCCTCAAGTGGTCATTAGAGGAACTGCAGCTTCTGGTACTTCAGCGTTGGCTTCATGTTTCAACTATGGAGTTTTCCGGTTGGTAAAATCTGAAAATGAGCTGTGCATATCTGTATCAGTCGATCACTATTAATGACTCAAATGATTTGGCGAGCTGCTGAGATTTCAAAACTTAATTTCCCCTTCCCTGCACTGCATCAAAAATCCCCACCCACAGGGTTTTGGAGACATTACTATCCTCCTCCTACACTCCTCCAAGCTGCAAAGGCTGAAAATGCTTACAAAGCAAATGTTAAAGAAGGTTTATTGTTATTTTTATTCCACTATCTCTTATTTAATCAAACGTTACACAGCTGGGAGTTTTCCCCTTGATGATAAAAATAAGAGGGGAGCCACAGGAGAGCAGGAATAGGACTAAAAAACAAGACTTCTGTTAAACAGAGCTCCATTGTTATCCAAAAACTATTAATTTGTTTTTTTCATGGGATTCATTGGCAGAAAGAAAAATGTAGAATAAAGCCAGCTTTATCTCTTAAACTCAAAGAGGGGTCATCATTATTATCATTATTAAGGGCTTCCTGTGGACATTCGGCAGGAGGAAGAAAAAATGCTGAAATGATCCAAATCACTGCCTGCGGATGCACAATGAACTCCTTCATAGCTGGAGATGTGATGTGATCCTGTGTGGTTTAATCAGTGCAGGAATGCATTCACCTGCCCTGCTCTCAAACACACACACACACACACACACACACACACACACACATGCACACACACACACACACACATACCCCAAACCTAATCATTTTCTTTAGCTTGCTATTTGTGCACATTGTTTGTTTTTGTTCCCTTCCCTTCCCTCTCTCCTCCTCCTCTGACTTTGCTGCTTTACTAAATACCTAAAGTTGGATATTTTGTGACCCTGCCGGTTGATTAAATTTAGTTCTGAACATAAACAAATACAGACACAGTTTGATCCAGAACACTGGTTTGGGTTTTCGAACTCAGTTTTTTGACCAGAATGTAGCACTTCATTACATTTCACAGGATCAATTAAACTTACTACAATTTAATTATTTTATTACACTCACTAGCCACTTTATTAGGTATACTTGTTCATCTGCTTGTTAACACAAATATCTAATCAGCCAATCAAATGGCAGCAACTCAATGCATTTAGGCCTGTAGACATGGTCAAGACGACCTGCTGAAATTCAAACTCAGAATGGGGAAGAAGGGTGATTTAAGACGGGCTGGTCTGAGTATTTCAGAAACTGCTGATGTGCTGGGATTTTCCCACACAACCATCTCTAGAGTTTATAGAGAATGGTCCAAAAAAGAGAAAATATCCAGTGAGTAGCAGTTTTCTGAGTGAAAATGCCTTGTTGATGGAGAGGCCAGGCTGCTTGGAGCTGATAGGAAGGCAACAGAAACTCAAATAACATATTGGGCCCCTTAGTACCAACTGAGGACTGTTTAAACACCACAGCCTACCTGAGTATTTTTACTGACCATGTCCATCCCTTTATGACCACAGTGTACCCATCCTCTGATGGCTGCTTCCAGCAGGATAACGCACCATGTCACAAAACTCAAATCATCTCAAACTGCTTTCTTGACCATGACGATGAGTTCACTGTGCTCAAATGGCCTCCACAGTCACCAGATCTCCGTCCAGTTAAGCACCTTTAGGATGTGGTGGAACAGGAGATTCACATCATGGATGTATAGCAAAAGGGGGTCCAACTAGTTCTAGCAAGGTGTATTTAATAAAGTGGCCAGTGAGTGAACAATCACTAAGCTACAAATGTGAATCTTACTCTGATGCTAGCACCAGTATTGGTAGGATTTTTCCTGTAAGAAGCATTAATGTATGTAAAAAAACAAACAAAAAAAAACATCTTAAGACAATCCACCCTGTAGTTGTTGAGGTATTTCAGTCTGAACCAAAGCAATGAACCGACTGACCAACAGTCTGTCAGACTGACAACCAGACATTAGTATTCCCATGCTGAAACTATCCAGTGACAATGTGTATTAAAGCATCTCTAATCTCCAAGACTTATCTCAGCTTTTTGGGAATTTTTAAACAAGTTACCTGTTACTATGATCACATAACATTATGCAACAAATGTGCCTTTAGCCTTTAAAAAAATGCCATGTCTCTTTTCTCAGATTCTTTCAGAATGCCTCTTGTTATTCTGAACATGTTTCTGCAGCCGAACTAAACTGTCTGTCCAGAACCATTACAGAGGAAAATGGTTTTCATCGGTTTGGCTTTAGTTTCCAATTAATTGGCAAAAGAAATGAAAAACACGAGGAAGCGGGAGCAAGGTCGATTTCCAGGAAAGAATATCTTGCCAACGTTAACATGAAGGCTCCTTTTTATTCACAGGAGCAAACTTCCTGATCTGATGTCAGCACATTTTCAGGGTCTGAGTTAGATAAGAGGCTGCTTGGTAGGTCTGCGGTATGAGATGATGGCCCTGCTCAGCAGATAAAGTGGTGTATGGTTATTGCAGTGTTTAGTATGTTTTTGTTGTTTTGCAGTGGAGCAATTTTCAATCATCCTTTGAAGCTCAAGAGCTCTGAAAACAAACGTCATATTTAATGTGTTTTATTTTTTTCAGAGGTATGGTGGTGTCATGCATGCGTCAAAGACTGTTGCATTCCCAAATAAATGTTTTCCACTGTTTTTTCTACAGTCTCTGTCTCAGCAGTACCAAAGGCAGATTTCATCAGCAGTGAGAGGTGAGAAAACAAAATCAGAACACGCAGTCTGACCTATAACCTACTAAATATCAATCCTATCCTCTGATAAGGCTTTTCTGAATATGTTTGTGTAATTTTCCACCCTTTCCTCCATGTCAGATGAAGTATCTCGGGTGCTGCCCTCACTTGTGATAGAGGATAAGGCTTCACCTCGCCCCAAAGTTGCAGCTCATGTCACGGGCAGCTTCGTGCCCAAACTGGAGCGAGTGGAAGGAGGTGAGTCCTGCTGAAAGTGGCCACTAGGCAGGCAGCTCGCCTGGGTTGCTGTAGAACAAAATTTAAACTCAAACAGCATGCAAAGGATAAGGATGACCTTTTGAATTTTAAGAGGACCTCCGTATTTTTATTCTTGGACTCTACTAGAGTAGCTTTGCATGAGTGACAGTTCAAAATAATCCTTATTTGTCTTGTACTGGGCCTTGGTGCAGTCCCTCACTTGCACCTCTCTCTGAAACAATCAGATTGGCCCTTTAAGCCAACTTTCTTCTGATTGGATGCCCCTCACAAACAACATTTTGACAGCTGGTTGGAGCATCTGAACCTAAGATGACCATAGTAGGGATATCCTCTCTCATTGACATGAGTAGAACAAACTGCTGAAACAGAGTTTAGTGTAGTCTGAAGCTTTTGGCTCAGAGAGATTACTTTCACATACCCTGACCTCATTACTTGACCTTGGTGCAGCCCCTCAGTTCATCCTCTGAAACAAGCTGTTGAACTCCTTCACCTTAAAAATCAAGTTTTGGCTTCCATTATACTTTATTCCACAACAAAACCTGATCTTTTCCACTTGGCTTATTTGCTGCAGCTCCAGTCTTTGCTGGGCGGCGAGTTTATGGACAGAAGATCTCGTGGTGGGAGGGCCAGAAGGGGCTGGCCTTCCTCCAGGATGTCCAGCTGGTGGATGGGGAGCTGGTGGTGTCGCAGCCCGGCCTGTACTACGTCTACGCCCAGACCTACTTCAGACACAGCCACTCTCTGGAGGATGATGGGGAGGACAGCGAGGAGGTGGAGGACAGGGGGAAACCTCTGCTGCAGTACGTCTATAAGAAGGTGAGTGACACTTTCATAAACTATCTTATCACATTTTGTTCTTTCACTCATCCAATATTGTAAATATTTGGTTTGACCTATATTTGTGTCAATCAGATTATTTTTTTTGGCGATGAAACAGAACTCCTCCTGCCTGAATTAAATCCAGCTCGTCTTGACCACTTGGCACAAAGAGACGTTTGCACATTTATTTGTAATCTCTGTTGCTCTGAACACCGCAGACTGATGATTCACTGGTTGAGGGGGTGTGCCTGACTAATAAAATATGGTGACTAATGTGAATCGAGATAGTGTTGCATTAAATGCCAAATAACAATTGGTTTCTGCTTTGTCAGCTAAAATTTAATCCATACGAGGCTCATTTTTTGGAGTTTTAAAGCTGCTGCAGGTTACAACTAGATAGGTTAAAATACAAAAGGTATAAGTTTTAACACTGAAGGATGATGATTTAAAGGGAAATAAATTTTTTAGCCATAAAAATGAAGGAGATATTTTCTAGCATTAGGTTTGTGCATTAAAGGACATTCAAATCCACTGTGCTTTTAATTTTTTTGGGTCAAAAATGAATTAAAATCATGGATGCCAAACATTCAGCCCACTGGGGCACAAAATGGATTAAAATCATGGCTGTCAAACATATGGCCCACTGGGGCATCCGGTCTGGTGAAGGAGGATAAATTATTTGGACTTTATGTGAGCATTGTGTTGCAAGTCCTAAATTTAATTAGGTCATGAGAGTGGTTGTCCAGACTGTTTCTGCCAAGTTAGAGTTCTGAATCATCATTCAGTTTTACAGTCTTCTTACTGACAAAGACATTACAGACGGCCTGTCATATCAAACCAAATGAAGGCGGTTCAAATGAGCGCTGCCCTGATGCTGTTCCTTTATTCATGACAGCAGTTTTTCTTGTAATGACAGACTGGCTGTGGATGTGGAAAATATTGTCAATTTCTCAAGACATCTCAGGCTGTTCTTCATCTGTTTGTAAATGGATGATTCATTAAATGTGAATGTTGGACTTCATTAGCTTGACGTTGGGTGTGCCTGGTGTTTGCTGGCCCAGTCATCACAGTGACGCTAACCAATCACTCACCAGGCAAGCTTGAGCTGAATGCAGCTTTGACTAGCAGTTAATGGCAAGTTAGCTGCCTCAACCATCAACTGATCAGCTTCCACTTCATTTTTATGATGGACGACCAAACGAAAACCTGTGGAGAAAAAATGCAGCCAAAAACTGCAGTTCCTCTAATGTCCACTTGAGGCTGGCTCTACAGTGAGTCAGTCCCCATAGACTCCCATGTTAAAATGTCCAACTTTACAGCAGAAATAAACATGCTTAAAGCTGTTCTTCAAAACAACTGTACAAGTTTTGGCCTCTTTGGTTGATTTTCAACTTTCAGCTCTACGGTCTGTGAATTTATTTATAATGCATCCATATGGATACTGGAAAAGCTTAAAGTTAGGGGCATGGCTGCTTTGACTGACAGGTGTACCAACACGGTTGCGTTCCTCCTCTGTTAATTCGAGGCACCGATGTCGACCTCTTGAGCATTTTGGTGTTTGGAGCATTTTTGAATAGAATTATTTGACAAATAAAATGGCTTACTGTGTAGTACAGACTGTCCAAGAAGTCTGTGCTTCAGCTTTTGTAAGTAAAAGTCTTGTATTTTATTAGTCCGTTACTTGGCAAGTATCTGCGTGATGCAGCGGTACAACTTATCGATGCAGCTTACTAACCAAGTTTTCTAGTATTGGCTAATCCCTTAACAATCCCCACTCTGCTTCAAATTTGGTCACTTCTGGTTGCAAAAAAAATGATATAACAGTGGCCAAAATGTTAACAATGAGGCTTCAGAACACTGACACCACAAAACAGTGTTGGTGGCTGTGCACATCATTAGTATACAGAATTACTGAATGAGAGGCTGCACAAACGACCATCTCATTCTCTCTGGATTTTTTCATAATGTGATATGACTCACTGGTGGTAGCACTGGCACTTTAAAAATTCAACTTTTTCTCAGCTCTTCAGCTCCAGCAAATCAGTTCAGTTTGACAACCTCTGACATCACACCGTTCAAAGTGATTGAGAACTGAAACGCGTATGTGTGAATGTGGTTTTACACCAAAAGAAAGTGAAAAAATCTGTTAATATGAAATGGATTTTCTGGCCCTGCCCAGTTGAAATTAGATTGGGCTGTATGTGGCTGATGAATTAAATGATTTAACAAATCCAATCTCCCATTGCAACAAAGCAAACTTGAAATACTTTTGTTTAAATTATCCAGATGTTGACCCACACTACTGTCCATCTCAAGCTCAAGTCTTACATCTGAGGTGACCTTGAATCCACCTGAAAAGCGCACAATGGATTGGGTTCTTCTTTGTGGATTTTGTTTTTGTTTGTGTGGGGTTTTTTTTTTTTTTTTTTTTTTTTTTTTTTTTATTGAATTTTTTTTTTTTTTTTTTGTTTTTTTTTTTTTTTTTGTCTGTAACAACCAAAAATACTTCTTCAGATATTCATGCACATGCACATAT
>VUQI01039990.1:0-14731 GCA_015106735.1 Paratilapia polleni | reverse complement strand
AAACTAAAAAAACATAAAAAAATTAAATGGAAAAACATAAGTTCAATTTAAAAAAAAAAAAAAAAAAAAAATCTAAGTTATGTATATTATGTATTTATTATGTTCATTATGTATGATGGGAAATTATAAAAGCACTTTTATATGGATTTTTTTCTTTCAGAAATTTATGTACAACCTTTATGTACATCATTTACATCTTTTCTAAAAGGTGTACACACATATGTTGAGAAGGTATGTGCACATATATGGATAAAGAACTCAAATTGTACTTAATTTATAGATATATCGTGTCTAATCTATCTGATATACCACCAATTTAAATCTATGGGAGAATTCTTCAACAGCAAAGATGGGGTAAAAAAGCTTTTTAAAATCCTATTTTCAGCCAAAGTCAGCAAACATTTTAAGCATTTGTTTTTATCATATTTGACTGGTGATTCTTTAAATGCATATTGTAAGCTCATTTGACCATTGATATTAAAGTTACTTTAGAAAACGCTTTAAAATAACTGCCTGAATGCTACCAAATTAATTGCAATAATTAATTAATTAATTAATTAATATGTAAACAAATCTATTAGTGCATATTTTGATTGCACAGTAAGTTATTAAAGGTCCTCCGTATCAGATTTCCTGATATCCAGTCCATTAATTTTTTTTGAGGCACATTGATTAAATTGAAAGGATTTTTATTCTACTATTATTATTATTATTATTATTATTTTTATTTCAATACAATCATTTATATCAGTACTGCAAGTTCCTCTACTATGTAAAAGTTATCTTAAAAACATTACGGTAAGGTTTTGTGTATTTATTTAACAGTTTATTTCAACCCTGCACTGTCACAACACTAAAACACTTTATTGCACTGTTCACTACACTTTTAATATTATTATTCAAATTTATACATATTTTACTTTGATGTATTTATATTGATTTTGGATTAGTCTTTACATTGTTAAATATGTGTTTTGTCATTATTGTGCTACATACCATTCACTCATTGAATCACTCATGTGTGATTGTTGTATTTAACTTTATTTTTAACTGTTGTAACAAAATAACATCCCAACTTTAGGATAAATAAGGTTGATCTTGTCTTATTTAGAATTAATGGTTATCTACAAATTGCCTAATAGAGAAAACCACTGATGACCCAAAGATTACTGATGACAAAAAAGTGAACAAAGCATTAAGTTACTGTTTTTAATCAAGTTTTAGGGAGCTGGATTTCCCCCAAAATGAGGATTAAAGCCAAGACAGTTCCATCTATTTCATAGAATCAAGATCATTCTTCTAAAACCTTTTATTTTAAATAAACTCATAATTTTAGTTTGTACAAATGAAGATAAGCTTAATATAAAAAGGCATTCATAAGAATAAGTTACCTCAGCTCAAATTGTTTAATACAGTAGGTATTTAAAGGCATGTTGTTGGTGCCTAATAACTTCTGCAGGATTAAGTCCTACACTGCCCTCTAGTGTCTAACTTCAGCAGTGCAGTCAGGCCTATAAGTACCTTTGAACTTAATTAAACTCTGTGATAAGAGGTGGAAACAAAAAAAAAAAAAAAAACACATGACACTTTATAAGTTTCTGATTTTCTTTCTTTTTTGTGGAAATATGTTACAGTTATATTACAGGTATTTAAATGCCCAGAGGGAGAACAAAAACTGTTTGGAGACACCAGAAACTAACACTAAGAAGAAGACAGGAACTTAACTGAGAGACAAACAGTCCAGACTGGATCGACAAACTGGAAGGGCAAACTGGTGCCCAACATGTAAGCTCTACGTTAGGAGACGTCCAATAAATACTGCAAATGTTGTTAACACATTTTATTTAAAAGAAAACAAAACAAGAAGACAAGGAAAACAGGTGTGCTCTCCTTCTTTTGAGTCCTTTGTAGTATTTAGCAGCATGTGTGTAGCTTCCAGAAACCAAAAACTTGTGGAACAGCAGCGCACGGGGCCTGCAGTCAACCAGAGTTTTTAAACACGAGTAAGAAGAAGAAGAACAACAAAAAAGTGGGATAAGTGCTGAATACACGCACACACAAATGATGAACAGCAGGTAGAGGTTTTACCATCCTCCTGCCTCAGAATTCACCATTTTACCAGATAAATACCCGAACCCCTTTAGCTTCAACATCTTTAAACATTCAACAGACATATCAAAACGTGGCTGGTGGTTTTAATCGTTTTTATTTCTTACGTATAAGAGCTTTTATTTCTGGCGGTTTACAAAGTCTACTTATTTTACCAGTGTGAAAATACTCTGGTTGAATGCAGACAGTTCCCCCCTTTGCACCGGCTTCCGTTGGTTTTAAAGTAACTTATAAAATATATCATAAAACGTCTTCTTAAATGGAAACCGGTAAGTCCATGTACAAAAAGTTCTCTCTTATATATAAATTACACCAGTCTCTGATGAAGGTGGTGATGATGAAGTTGATGTCTCTGTTCCTGCTAGTAAGCTTCATCTCCAAACAAAAACCCTCATACATACACACTCACATGCTCGGCCACTCGCTCGCTCGCACACACACTCACAGACACACACACACACACTGAGAGGCGTGTGACCATGGTCAGCACGCCCGACTTAGCTACACGACATGCTCTACACGTTACCCATAGTAGAGAAGAAAACAAAAAACCCCTCTATCCCCACTGAAATGAAATCTCTGCACATACAGTAACGCTACATTTCCTCTTTCTTCTTCTCTTCTCTGTATGCAAGACCACAAGCATGGTGCAGTTTCGGGCGTTTGGACGGAGGGCGCCTCCTCAGTTTCAGCTGGTGACCCTCACTGTCGCCTGTCACTGTAGCTGCCTTTGTTCTGGCTTCGCCGCTGCACGAACCGATGGGTGACGACGCCCGGCAGGGCAGGGCAGGGGGGTGGTGGTGGTGGTGGTGGGGGCAGGGGAATGTGCGTGATGACCGACCGCGGGAGGGCGGCCGGACCTCAACAGTCAAACCGCATCTCCAGCGAATCGTCGTAGCCCCGGTTGTCATGCCCTGCCCCCGACAGGAAGGTGGCCGTGACAGGCGCCCCCGTGGCTGTGGTGACGTTGAGGAGGGTGTTGCCTGGGGAGCTGGTGGCCGGGCTGCGGAGGGCCGCCGCGGTGATACTGGTGAGGTTGATGCCCAGCGTGAGTCGGGTCTGTTCCAGAGCCTTCTCTGGCACGGCGAAGGCCTCCAGCTTCTTCTCGCCGTTCGCCATGTAGGAGTTCTGGCAGCCGCGGCAGATACAGTCCAGACAAGCCTGGGAACAACAAACGGGATTAATAACAACAATTAATAAAGAACTACAAAATAATACATGATGTTTGGGTTATAATGCCTGCCTTTTTTGGGCCTTTATGGCCAGCTTTCTGTTTGACTATGGTATTATGCTTCAGGGCACTTTGGAAACTGTTTAAATGTTGTATATATAAATAAAGTTATTATTATGAAAAAGTGAAAATTAAAATGTAATTTGCCCTGTCAATTGTTTTTTGGACAGTATCCCTTACATATAACAAACACTTGCAACACAGACGTGCATCTTCCATGTTTACACTTCTTCATGCTTTGAAATTAACGTGCCTGCTGAGAGCATAAACTGTATATAAAAGATGCAGCCACCATGATGTCACCCGTTTGTGGGTAAAGTCCTGCCTTGGGCTGAGCATTTCTGGCATCACCATCTTGGTATTTTGATACCGGACGTGACGAGTGAGTGAGGGATCTGACTGTGACACACAGGACACAACACGCCTATTGGCCAATGACATGTCAGCATACCCTAGATGATCCTACTTTCTGACTCTAGTCATGACCATAATTTACAGGACGGACTTAATGGTTTATTCAATAACCTGAAACTAGCAACTGAGCCATAAACTCATCAGGAAAGTGTTTACTGAGGTGAGAGAAAAAGGGAACTGAAAGCAATTTTCCCCATAGACTTCTATAAAACCAGAGGACTCGATCCCTCTGGGCCATTAAAAAGAATGCCGGTTTTAGGCACTTTGCATTGTCTACGTCCATCTTTTATTCAGTCTATGTACAGTTGAGAGCAGATCTATCCTTCACAAAACTAACAGAAACTGACAGGAGATTTCTGTCTGTTGCTTTGATTTGAATATACAGTTTAATTCTCCTTGTGTATTTACAGAGATTTTAGTTTCCCTCTTCGCCTCTGCTTATGGCTCCTGCAATTATCTATAGTCTTCAGAAGGGTGTACTACGGAGCAAGATTAATGAGTTAGCAAACTATGTTTTGCTTAAAGTCAGAGTTTTCAATGTCAGGAAGGTCCCTCTCCTTTTTTTTTCCTGGCCAGGTGAAGGTTATGCTCAGAGTTTCAGTTTAAAATTATCTGTAAGTGCCATGTCTTCACTGATGCAGAAAGTGCATAAATGCTTTTATGCTTCATCCTAAATCAAGTGGTGAGTCTGTTTTACGCTACAGAAATTGCAGCTACTAGAACACATATTAGAAAATTGACCAGTTACCTTTGTACAACAAACTAAATGATTTCCGCATCTCCTTTATTAGGGTATGGACAGTGTGTGGGGTTTCTCACCTTTCGGTTTGAGTAGCAGGGGCAGCGCTGCCCCCTACAGGTCAACACCGAGGGGTTCTGGGTAGCTCGGCCGCACTTGCAGCCCTTCTTCTCCACAGGCTTCTTGTACAGTGGCTTCGAGGGACTGGGTGGGTGTGTCAGGGGGTGAGCGTGGGGGTGAGGGGGTACTCTGTCACGGGGCTGCGTGCGGGGCTTGGGGGCCCCCTGCCTGGCCTTGGTGTATGCCTTCTTGGCGGCCCCGTGGTGCTCCACAGTCTTTTTCAGAGCCTTGTTGGTGACGAGTACAGTCTTACCCACTTTAGGGGGGCCGCCATTAGGCACTGGGGCCAGGTGGGGGTGAGGTGTGGCTGCGGGGAACTTAGGTTCCTGTTTGGTGGTGGCACCGGGGTTGGGGTGGTGGGGGGAGCTGTTGGCACCAATGGGGGGCCCTCGTAGGAGGCTGGAAATAGGGAGGGGCTGCAGCTTCTCGCTGTCGCTTTCTGAGCGGGAGCGTTTGCGGTGGCAGCGAAGGGGTACACGGGGGACGACTGTCGAAGGCTGAGGAGGGGGCTGCAGCGAGGGCTGCGGGTGAGGTTGGAGGGAACGCGGGCTGTTCTCTGAGGGGAGGGAGGGGATGAGGCGGGAGGAGTCAGGGCCCGACGGGCAGTGAGGCCCGTTGAGGCCGGACTGAGGTACAGAGGGGTGGCAGTCTGGCTGGAGGTTGGGCTCAGGTGAGGGGTCAGGGTCAGAGTCCGTCTCCAGAGTCCTGAGCACCTCCTCTACACTCAATAACAGTGCCCCCCCACCGTGTTTCAGGTCATCCCCAAAAGTGCTGATGTCACAAAGTCCTGCCTCCGAAGTGCCTGTGACACTCACGCACACCGGGATCTCCTCCGAGAAGCTCTCCTGCTTCGCAACGCCTCCACCTGTTTCTATGGTGATGGGCTGCAGAGTGTCTGAACTGACCAGGCCATTACAGTCATGCAGTCCGTTAACGCCCACGGGGCTCGTCTCCTCTGCCTTGAGCTCCTTTATAGCTGGAGCTTCATCGGGCTGACCCACCTCAGAGGTGGACGCTGTCTGTGACAGCCTAACAGAGTCTGAAATGTCCTCCACTTCTGGCTCGCTCTCCGCCAACGTCAGGCCCTCGTTGAGGATAGCCTGGAGGTCAGGCGAGTCACTGGCGGCGCTGGCTATGTGCGGGGCAAGCGGCGACTGCGTGATGTAGAGACAGAGCTTCCTGTAACAGTGGACGAGCAAAGAGAGCTGGCGGTTTTCCTCAAAGCGGGAATAGTCCTTACACCAGCTGCAGGACGGCTTCAGCTGCATCCTCTGACCCTTACAGCCTCGACAGACGTAATGCTGACATGATGAATTGGTGGGGGCAATGGGGTCCTGCAGCAGGTTACCTGAGCATGAGAAGAGAGGGAGAAAAGGTAGAAAACATTAATACAATCACCTATCCCAGGAACAGGCAGAACAGCTCACAGAGATAACCGATTAACAGCTTTCACAGGATCAAGAAAAGGCAGCAAGGTTTTTTTTCCTGGTACAAAATGGGCCTTTGAGACATGACTAGGCAGGTAATGGTATGTGTCCACAAGGGTGTTCCTTCATGCTAGGTGTCAACCGGCTTCTCAGCACTGAACACTAGTGGGCCATTAGAGAGAGATGACCGATTGTTTGATTCTCTCCATGTCATACAACTGTGTGAAATACCAGTAAATCTAAACTGAGCTGGTTCATTTTTTTTTCTAGGTTTAAACAGATCCATACCACAAGGTCCACATATAGTTCAGGTGATGAGTCTGCGTTACCACAGTTAACACAAATCTACATTCTTCTGTTATTTATGACCATTTGATAAAGGTTAAAAGTGTTGTTTTTCCTTTGGGGGAGGCCAAAAACCTTACAAAACTTTATATGCACTAAAAACCCTGAACATAAAAACAACCATGGCAATAAAATCCTTATAAAGCCAACAACTATCATCACCATTGGATAAATTATGGCTTTATTTACAGACTATTAGTTCCTCTTTTGCCACAGCTTCCTACACTGACATGTATTTGTAAACCTGAGCCGTGCTTGGAGACTTTCCAGACTGAATGACAGCCGCTCTTTGAGAGGAGCTTCCTGCTAGAGTGCAGCTGCAAACAGGGAAAAAAGAAAAAAGAAAAAAGAGGATGAAGGTCCATTCATAAGAAACAACCAGCCCTACACATGCCACTCTGCCTGTCCAGCATAACTCTATATTTTACACATCATATAGGCTGCTTTTTTATCGATCCGTCACATTGGAGACGGAGGAAGTTTCTCAGTCCTCTTGCAATCACAGCACCATAAATACCACCTTTACCTAAATAAACACACCAATAATTCATAAATCCACCAATTTACTGAGAACCTGCAAAAAGGGCTGCCATAGCTTCTTCTCTATATAGGGAATGGTATATACACTCACTTTGGCTGAGGGAAATGTGCTGCATTTTGCATGAGCGGTGAAAACCATGCATTAAATATACATTAAAGAGGTGAAGCTTATGTACCACTGCAGAAAGGCTCCCTGTGCTTTTATTAAAACTAATTTTACTTTAGTGAAGTAAACACTGTAAGGGAGCCTCCTCCTTAAATTACTCCATTTACTTTCCTTTTCTAAATTGATTTTTAAATGTGCATTCATATATTTTACATTTCTGTATCTGAGGGTGAGGAGGGTGAGAAAGCAGATTAGGTGCTCAGCATCCAGCATGTGAAGGGGCTGTTATTCAACAGGATGAACCAGAGAAACGCCCAGATGCTGCCAAACAGCACCCAGAAGGGGGTGTGTCAGGATGGGTGTAGCTGTGACTTAAGATGCGTTCAAGGCACCTCGGAATTTGAAAGAATTACAACTAACTTTTAAATTTCACACATAAAATATAGTGGAGTTGCATAAAATTTATAAATTTAAACAGGAGTTCTTGCTTATGGCAATAAATAAACAAATATTCAAAAATTAAAAAATATATTTTGGTCAGTATTGCGACCACACTTATTTGAACTTAAACGGGAAAAAAAAAGAGGAAAATTGTCTTTTTTTAAGGGGCTTTCCTTAAACTTTAAATATAAGTCATTGAAGTAAACTAACTAAATAAATATAAACAGAGATAAATCTCTTAATAAGTAAAATAAATTACCATTTAATTTGGTCACTATTGAGATCATGATCATATAACCTAAATTAGTTAAGCTTTGCAAGAAAAAAACCCACAAGAAATACAATAAAATAAAATAATAGATACTGGACTTTTTATAAAAGACAAACATGTCTTTTTAATTACGTAGATTTCCATGAACTTTAGCTATAATCTAATATAACGAGTAGAGCAATAATGCCAAATAGAATGGACATAATACTGTCTTTATTTCGATTACCTGATTTTAATAATCTACAGAAAACAAAATTGTAAATGCAATTTAAATCGGACTTATTGCACAGCTCTAGATAACCTACAAGTATCTCAAAATACATTCAAATGTAAGACTTGTTAAGTGTGACTGCTTCGTTTCCGTCATTGCTGATCAATATCTTGCACAGATTGATACATTTCCGACAGTCCATGAACGCAGCACCGTTTAAAGGCTCGCTCCCACTGTGAGGACACCTGACAGCAACGTTACCCTAAACCTCCCCCTCCCCCCAGTAATAAATACACATCTACACGGGCATGTTGTTAAATTTAAATAAAATATAACTTCACACTTACCGCAGACCAAACAGGACAGGGACTGGCGGAAAAACGGCAGCAACTTGCAGAGCTCCGCAAGGGCCCGGGGGTCTCGGGGGTCGCACTGCAGCACCGACCGGCTCGCGGACACGTAGAGAGAGGTCGCATTCACCGGGTTCATCTCAGCTGCCTGGGCCCGGGGCTCCAGTCCGGTCGGTCCGGTCGTTTAAGATGTATTAATACGATAAAAACACACCAAAGTCACACAAAAGCACAGATAAACTACCCGCAGCTCCCGTTTGAGGTAAAATTACTGTTTTTGTCAAGGGAGTCCAGTGGTGGCTTTGAAGGGGGCATATAGATGGGTGTCACGGCTTCAGTTCCCGGTCCCGGTCGCTAGGTAAATCCCACATGTAGAGCAGTCTGCACACAGAGCGATCCAGGTGTACTCATCCCCCAGTCACATCCAATCCATCCTCAGTGCGATGTCCCAGCTTTGAAAGCACCGCAGCCTCTGATCGGAGACTTTTTTTGCATTGAAATGCCGCTTCATGCACACCGGTTCGGTTCGTTTCCTTCCCATGCGTGAGATACATTAAGACAAAGCATCGTGAGGCGCTCCTTCCTTCGCCAGTGGCCTTTTCTTATCGCTGCTCACAGTCACAGCTAGCTAGCTAACTAGCTAGCAGCTCCGAGATTCAAGCAGGCGATTTCGTGACAAAGTGGTCCGGTTTGCAATAGTATTCCCGTGATATCCCCATAGTCCACATGCATGCCTGTCCCGGGTTAAACTGGTGTCACACAATACATCAACTACCCCACACAGGGGCGTCAGCGGCTCCTCTTTCCCTCTTCAGTACAGCCCCAGCAGGCTCGTTATGGTTGTGTTATTGTTCGCAGAGATTCATGGCGGCTCGAAAACAAAACAGGCCGCCCAGGCTTCAAAAGCTCCTCCTCGGCGAGAAACGCCGACAGCCGCGCGTCGACAGGAGAGATGACGTGCGGACGAGCCGCTGCGGCCTTTAAAACAAAAATAATGTCGAAGCTCTCGCGGTTCTATCTGTGTGAAGCACAATATGTCAGCGGAAGCACCGAGCTCTGGTGACACAGCCAGCCGTCAGAGCTGCGCCGGGAAGCCGGCTAAAAAAGCAGGCCGCTTCCCTCTTCAAGGGATTAGCGGGAGTCTCTCGTTCTCGGTGCCCTCCTCGGTGGGAATGTGGCGGGAAACGGAGGGTTTAGCAAAAAATTATGTCCTTTGGCAGCTTTCGTTAGACCCCCGGAATATCAGAGGAGACAAAAAAATGATTTATTTCCCTATTTGTGTACCTTGCTATCGTTAGCCGCAGAGTAGTCCTCACACCTCCCGTCGCTTTTCCACACATAAACAAGAGGGCGCTGTTCCCCACATCTCGCGAGAACACAGGTAACGCGGTTCATTTAAAAAACAATTTAGTCTCCAACAATGACAGAGAATTTAAATGATTTACCAAAACCAACGAAACACTTAAAATTAACCATGTAGGCAATCTTTCAAAAACCAAAAACAACAACAAAAAAACAACAACAACAAAACCTTAACATTGCCTACTTCTATATTCTGTCCATCCACCTTTTCCCACGTATCCAATTCAGGGTCTCGGGTACACACACACACACAGTGGGTTCAGAAAGTTTTCAGACCCCCTTCAGTTTTTATTTTTAGTTTTGTTAGGTTGCAGCCTGATGCTACAATTGTTTAAATTCTTTTTTTCCCTCATTAATCCACAGTACAATCAGTACCCCATAATGACAAATTGAAAACAGAAGTTTAGGATTTTTTTGTAAATTTATTAAATGCAGACCCTTTACTTAGTACTTAGTTGAAGCACCTTTGGCAGCAATTACAGCCTCAAGTCTTTTTGTTTTATCAACAAGCTTTGCACACCTGGATTGGGGGATTTTCTGCCATTCTTCTTTGCAAATCCTCTCAAGCTCAGTCAGGTTGGATGGGGACTGTTTGTAGACAGCCATTTTTAGGTCTCTACAGAGATGTTCAACAGGGTTCAAGTCAGGGCTCTGGCTGGGCCACTCTAGGAGAGCGGTCCCTAAGCCACTCCTGTGTTGTCTTTGCTGTGTGCTTAGGGTCATTGTCATGTTGGAAGGTGAACCTTCGGCCCAGTCTGAGGTCCTGAGCACTGTGGAACAGGTTTTCATTGAGAACATCTCTGTACTTTGATCCATTCAGCTTTCCCTCAACACTGACCAGTCTCCCAGTCCCTGCTGCTGAAAAACACTCCCAGAGCATGATGCTGCCACCACCATGCTTCACTGTTGGGATGGTATTGGGTAGGTGATGAGCGGTGCCTGGTTTCCTCCAGACATAACATTTAGAACTGAGGCCAAACAGTTCAGTCTTGGTTTCATCAGACCAGAGAATCTTGTTCCTCACAGTCTGAGAGTCCTTCAGGTCGTTTTTTTGCAAACTCCAAGTGGGCTTTCATGTGTTTTGCACTGAGGAGAGGCTTCCATCTGCCATAAAGCTCAGATCTGTGGAGGGCTGCAGTGATGGTTGTCCTTCTGGAACTTAGTCCCATCTCCACACCAGATCTGTGCATTGCAACAACCCTGTCTCTTTGCTCTGATATGCATTGTCAGCTGTGAGGCCTTCTATAGAGAGGTGTGTGACTTTCCAAATCATGTCCAATCAATTTAGTTTACCACAGGTGGACTCCAGTCAAGGTGTAGAAACATCTCAGCAACGATCAAGAGAAATGGGAGGCACCTGAGCTAAATTTCAAGTGTTTTTCTTTTTAATAAATTCACAACAAAATCCTGAAATTCAGTTTTCAATTTGTTATTATGGTGTACTGAGTATAGATTAATGAGAAAAAAATGAATTTAAATGACTGTAGCATCAGGCTGCAACATGACAAAATTGGAAAAAGTGAAGGGGGTCTGTTTCTAAACCCACTGTATATACCCTCATCTGTGTTTGCCTTTCTGTAAAAGTCACTGCACACCACTGATACACTGATACATAATCATATAATCAATTAGCTAATAAATCAGCTAATCAATCATGAAAATAATCGTTGTACTTTTAAAAGGTCTTCCACATAGACAAGGGGTCTGAAATGCAGTTTCATTAGTACAGCCAGACATATCTGGTCTATTGACATGTTTTCACATGCTCATAGAGCCTTATCACATTTGATGTCATCCACATAAAGCTATCAACCCGCCAACAAAAACATTTATTTGCTTTTGTAACATTTAGTCAGCCTAAATAAATAAATAAATAAATGTCTGTTTGCCTCGAATGGGGTCCAAATTTACAGTTTTCTGTGGGTTACCTGTGGGTGCCAGAACTCAGCCATAGGTCTGCCAAATATAGGCCAGATGCCAGATGTGTGGTGACATTTAGGTCACATCTGGCACACCCAGAAGCTGCCATAACTCATGTCAAGCATGGCTCATGACATCTAGGCCACAGTTGGCCCACAGAACACAGCTACAGCCCAGCTTAGCCCCAAATGTGGTTGCTTTTGCTATAGCTTCTACTAACTTTACTTTTTTGATTTTATCTGTGGGTCTTGACTTTGAGTCACATGACCCAGACAGTTAAAGAAGTTTATTAATTACTCTGTGTATTCCCCAGTAAAACAGCACATCATAGCTGTAAATAAAATATTTCAAAGCTGCAATAACTGAAGCTTTTTTCAGTCAAAGTATCTTACAGCAAACGTTTTATTTTGGACATAAATGGGATATTTACTCCAACTTTTACTTTAGTTACAACTTGTGTCGGTTCAAATAACGAGCTGTGGTTTATTTAGGTAATGTAAGGACAAGGAAAACTGAAGGTTTTGATAGCTGTTCAAAAACTCTGAAAAGCATTACAATTTATTACATTATTGTATATCAGCATAAATATAGCAGTTTTGACTTACACACTAAAGTTCATATTCTGAAGTGCAAATGTTACAAACTCCTAAAGCTTACTGATGAAGACCATGAAATGTAGAAAAAGCTTGTAAATAAAATACTCATTGAAAAAAAAATTAAAGTTAAGTTAAAACTCACATAAATGTAGTTTGAATGTTTCTGATGCACATGTGCATTCTGTATACGTGATTAACATAATTCCTGTTTTAAGGTTTAACTATGTCACATGCCACCATGACAGCTTTTTTTTAATGTTTATTATGGCAACAGTGGGCACCAAAAATAGCTGGTCAGTCTCTGAGGGTTATTCATAGTATGTCTCTGAGCAGGTCCATGAGTTTGGGTGGTTCTCTTTCTGTTCCTGACACATGATACCAAGAAAGAGTTGATATCTTCTATGTCTGGTTCTCTGAAATAATTAAACAAGCATTAATCAAGCATTTATTAAGATATTTGTGTTAATATTTTAAACCAAAGTCCCAGGACCTTTCCTTTTTGTAAAATCACAGTTTTGTGCAGTAGCTTTTGTGAGTCAGGATTCTGTGTGAAGTTGTGCAATCAACACGAGCACGTGTGTTACAGCCATTTTTGTGACCACTTGCAGACACTCTATTGTAAGTACAAGCAGCACGTGTCAAAGTATTAGATGATCGTTTTCAACAGGTCTAGTGTGACCTGACCTTCACGTGGATCATCACTGGTGATTCCAAACAGTGATCTTCAGAGGAAGACTCTGAGAAGAAGGCTCAGGAGTGTGACCAGGAGCATGCATGTCATTTTCTTGGGATTTCATCCCATGAATTCATTCCACAGGGTCAGACTGAGGGAGGCCATTCAGCTCAAACCACCACAACTGTGGCACGTTGGCCACTGTTTGCTCCATCATAACGACACATCTGCTACATCCAGTTTTTTGGCCCAAGAACACAATTGTCACGCCCCATCTGCCCTGCTCACCAGATGTGGCTCCATTACATCCCCAAAATAAAATTCAAGTTGGAGGGTAGTTGCTAATGGGATTCCCAGGTAGTGATCTAAAATTAGCAAGAGTGCTAACCTTGTGCACCTTGTGCAGTGTATTGCTGCACAATGTGACCACTTTGAAGGGGACAGCTTTATATAGGTTAGAGCAATTTTATTACATTTTTAACATAAACAAAGCAACCAACACTGAGACACTAACAAAGGCAAACAGAACAAATGAAGAAAAAAGTGCTCCAATTTACATATGAAAACATCTTTTTATCAATTCAGAAAGCACAGAAAATAAACTGCACGGTGATGAGAAACTTTTCTGATTTGTACTCTGAAAGATCAGGAAATCTTTTACATATTTCAAAAAGGCTCCCCAAATATTTTCAAAAACCTTTTGTTTGTCTTTGAATATGTATCTAATAAGTAACATTTGGTCTAAAACCCCTTTTTTTTGTTGTTTCAAAACAATGCCATTATTATTTTGGCATTAAAAAAAAGAAGTTCATTAACATTTGTTCATTTTTATTATGATTGTGTTCTGGATACAATCTGTGTGGAAATAGAAATAGGTCGAGAGGAATTTCTTTTTACATAGCTTCCTCTTGCCAAAATGTTGTTCACTGTACTCTTTGACCACACTTATTACACATGTTACACATCTGGTAACATCTGGTTGCATAATTACATCAAATGGTAAACTTCTACATAGCTTCTGTCTCTCTGCACCACCTGCATATTTTATTGAAAATTAAGTTGATGATAGGTAAAAACATTTGGATCTTAACTGCAATTTGTAATGAAGTTATGCTAATTGTACACAAAATGGCAAACAAAATGAGTAAGAAACACACTTATCTGCATCAATAATTACTTTCCTGGAGGATTTAACTAAAACTTTAATTGCACCATTTGACGCCCAGTGTCTCCTGTTATTAATCCTTGTTTTCCATACCCAAATAAGTCATTTAATTCAACAAAACAGTTAGCTCTCTCCAGTATTTTTCTGCTACCAGCAGCAAAAATGTTCCTGCCAGATTTCTTCGTTGGAAAACATGTCCCCCAATTACAAATATCTCCATGAAACGACAGGAAATTGGAGGATCAGTGATTTCTAATGCATCAAGCTGCCCTGTGTATTTTGGGATAAACCAAACAAAATAAAAAAATGTTCTCACCTCACTGATTCATTTGTTCATTCATGATCAGCTTTAAACAGTTCAAGATACATTTTATTGACTGAAAGATCTTTGAATCTTAGTCTGAGCTGTGAATTGTAGCCTCAGTTTCCTGTTCTTGGCTGATAGAAATGGCACCCGCTGTGGTTTTCTGCTGCTGTAGCCCATCTGCTTCAAGGTTCGACATTCACAGATGCTCTTCTGCATGTTACCTTGGATGTAACAACTGGGTATTTCTGTTACCCTCCTATCAGCTCAAAGCAGTCTGGTAATTCTCCTCTGATCTCTGGCATCAACAAGGTATTTTTCACAGAGAACTGCCGCTCACTGGATATTTTCTCTTTTTCAGACCATTCTCTGTAAACTCTAGAGATGGTTCCCAGAAGGTTGATTCT
>VUQI01039987.1:0-21324 GCA_015106735.1 Paratilapia polleni | reverse complement strand
AAGAGGCTTTCTCCTGGAAACCTTTCCAAACAAGCCATACTTGTTCAGTCTTTTTCTAATTGTACTGACATGAACTTTAACATTTAACATGCTAACTGAGGCCTGTAGAGTCTGAGATGTAGCTCTTGGGTTTTTTGTAATTTCTCTGAGCATTGCATGGTCTGACCTTGGGGTGAATTTGCTGGGATGTTCACTCCAGGGAAGATTTTGGCATTGTGTTAACTCACACCTGAATGCTCCAGACCAGCAAACTGCCAAAACTTCTGCTTTCATAGAGGTGCTCACACTTGCCGACGATGAATTAATCAAGTGCATTTGATTAACAGCACCTGGCTGCTACTTACCCTCTTAATTCCTATGGAAAAAGTAAGAGTGGACTTAGTTTTTCACAGAACTGCATAGCCTCCTGTGAAAACTTTCTTTTTCACGAGTGTAAATGTGGTAGAAAAAGGGCAAGAAACAGAACAAAGGGCGAAATGAAACTGACAGGAGCATGAGGAAACGAGGGAGTACAAAATAAAACATGAAATGACTTGAAATAAATACTAAACCTTGACACTCTGCTCACGTCAGTCATGTGCTTCTCCTTTTCGAGTGACTTTATATGGGGGCAAGCCACAAATATGAGTACTGTAAAAAAAAAACAAAAAAAGTAAATACAATAAAATAAAATTCTACAGGAGCAACAGCCTGTCCATGGAAGAAGAAGAGGAGTAAGGAAGTGTGGTGGTGTAGCAAGAAGGAGAAAGACAACAGAATAGAAGATGCAGAAGAGCACAGAGGTTGAATGTTACACTGAGAGGTAGAGCCTCAGGTGTGAGGTCAGTGAGAATCTAAGACAGGAGTGACTGAGTGATGGTGCTGTTTTCTTACAGCGTAGTTGCACATAGTCGGCCTGTGTTTTATTTCCATACATTATCGGTGCATGTTTTTTGCACCAATAATCTACATGTTTTGCTGCATGCAGTTCATTTTTTTCTCTGTTACTGTAACTAGCTCACCACATTGTGTAACCAGTGGATGAAAAAGATTTCTCCCTCACTGTATGCAAATGTTAGTGTGATTTGTCTTTAATGCATTACAATGTAAAACCTTGTGCTTTTGAAATCACCATCTCAAGATACACAACTGACGTCAGCTCTTTTAAGAAAAATGATGAAAAGAAGAAGGAAGTTACTTTTGGTCCACCATCCTTCTGACAAAGAATTAACACCCCGGTTTCCACAGTGTCAAAGGAACTTTTCAGTTTTGTGGCAGTGATTTATTAATCAACTCAAAAACCTCCATTTTGAACGTTGAATTTAAGGTTTTGGGTGAATTACAACTTTTTTCAGCTTGTCTAAAGTGTTTTGCTGCATGTATGACCACTTCAGCGCTGAGAATTTCAAAAAATGTTCTGAGTTGCCAAAGCAACTGAGAAAAACTGTAATCCATGTTCAACATGGAGATGATAGATTCTATGACCTACACTGCAACCAGCCACCAGCAGACAACAGATATTTTAGCTTCACTTCCAGTGTGGTCATGTTTATATGCAGTGCTATATACAGTTTTGAGCTCAAGAGCTGTCGGTAGTTTTTTCTTTTTCAAAGAGCATCCCTGTCAAGACAGGCAAAAGGTTCACATAACCTTTCTTGTGCATGTTATGTGAACTGATATTTTTATGTACAGCAGTCTGGATCTGTGTTACATATAAGTCGTTGGACTCATCTAAGCCCATGCAGGATGAGGATATTTATATGCAGGACACAATAAAACTTGAAAACTTCATCAACATAACTCATGTGAAAGGAGAATGCTGCTGTCTGCATAAAGTTTATGTTTCCCCGGTGATTCTGCCGTGCCGTCTGTGTGGAGTTTATATTATGTATGCCTGCCATTTATATTGTCATTCTGGCATTTTATTACTTTTAAAAGCAAGTTTGCTGATACAAATAAACTCAGATATGAAGGTTTTTGTGTTTATTGTAATATTTCATTTAACCCAGAACTATTCAAAAGCAGTAGAATGAATTAGACCTCGACCTATTTAGTTGTGTTTAAAAGTTTTCTTTTTTCAGACGTCTGATTTGAATTTTTTTTTTTTTTTAATTCTTGAGAACAGGTCCAGATATTGAACATGTCTGACAACTACAGAGGCGTGACAAACATGAATAACTTGAATAAATGAGTTGTGAAGCATAACAAATGCTTCCCTAAAGGGCATAGAAGCTCAGTGAATGGTTTGATGAGAATGAAAGTGATGTGAGTCATGCTATCACTGCATATACATTGGTGAGTTCAGACCGAATAACAAGCAGCAAGTTTTCACTCTTCATCTCAGCCTCGAGTCTGTATAAAGTCTGAGATATGCTGGATTTCTGACTACGGTATCAGCGATGATGCAGCTGTGATATCTCCAACTTGGCATGTCAACAAGCTGCTGGCAACATGGCTGCAAAGATCATAAACACAAATCCTAAAATCATAATCCCATAATCTGAATAAGCATACATGATACCAAAACAAACAGATATGAAGAATTTTCTAGGTGTACTGATAACTAAAGCAAACAACAGCCTAAAATCTGACTTACACTGCAAACCTAGAGACAGAAACTTCTTCCTGCCTGGTGAATTATATCATCCAACGTCGCTTTAACAGAATTAGGCAGAACTGCAGCTCTGAAAAGGACTTCAGTCAGACAAAGAGGATATAAAAAAAATGCTTAGAAATGCATCATTAAGTTTCTAACACTAGTAGCAAACTTAATGCCTTGCTAATATCAACTCAAAAATTGTTTTGCCAGTGCGTAAGTACATCTTTCTAATGGCCGGGGGGGCGCGACTTCTGTGGTTGAAAAATAGATTGTATAGGAGATAACAGAAAATGGTCCTTGTCTCCTTTAATCTATGCCCTTTTGCTTTACTGATGAATTAATGGGCTCAATCACTAGTTTCACATGTTGTTGAAGACAACGTGATGCTAATTTTGTCAATTATAGATCCCATAAGTGTCTTAAAGAAGGATAAAGTCTCTCTCCCATAGGTGTGCCTTTTTGTCCTGTCTCCCTCTGCTCTCTTCTGTTTCCCCTCATCCCCAACCGGTCGCGGCAGATGGCTGCCCCTCCCTGAGCCTGGTTCTGCTGGAGGTTTCTTCCTATTAAAAGGGTGTTTTTCCTTCCCACTGTTGCCAAGTGCTTGCTCATATGGGGTCGTCTGATTGTTGGGGTTTTCTATTGTAGGGTCTTTACCCTAAAATATAAAGCGCCTTGAGGCGACTGTTGTTGTGATTTGGCGCTATATAAATAAAATTGAATTGAATTGAATTGAATAAAGCAGGGTATGCTTCAGGCTGGGCCTACCTTATGATTGACTCCTCACTACTGTATGAGCATGCAGTGTCCCTCCATTTCTCAGATTCCTCCCCTTTTGGTTGTCATGTCTGGACACCAAGATGGGTGACATTCTGTGATATGGATCTAGCATTTAAGAAATGTTTTTCTTGGGTGGTGGTAAAGCTCACTTGGTTGAGCAGGTGACCCAAATGCCGTAGGGCTACTGCAGGGCCTGGACTCGGGTCTGCCCTGGGCCATTTACTGTGCTTCATTCCCTCTGTTCTCTCCCTGCTTTCCTGTCTGCTACTGTCCTGTGAATAAAGGCTAAAAATAAGTCTTTAAAAAAAAACATTTTTTTCTTAGCTCCCTCATATGCTGCATAAGAGACCTCCTAAACTACGTGCAAGGTTTCTTTATTGATTTTATATATACCAGAAGCAAATTAAAAATATAATGTATATATAGCCAAGACTTATGTAATGCAAAATTACTATTCAGTTCACCATATCGTCATTATCATCATCATCATCATCATCATCATGGCCTGTCAATTTACTGAGAGTTTTTATCTTTATCTTATTCAGTTCATTTAAATGACAAGAAATCAAATGACAAACCGAAAGGGTGTAGGCTGAAGCTAAAACCTAAATAACACCTACCCATGATACAACAATCAACATGTAAGGAAAATTAAATCAACTAGATCTTTAACCTCAGATTTAAATACAAAATCATGACGAAAGAAGAACATTTTATTTAGATTTTATTAGCATATTTCAGCAGAGCATCATTGCTGTTGCCTTATTGACACAGTTTGCTGTACAGTATCGTACAGCAACCAGCTGTTAAACATCATCTCGGCAGGGTGTCATATTCTGTCATGTGGTACCTGTATGACTGTTACATGTCTGCCTCTAATATTAGTTATGAATTCACTTTGGCCAGGGGTCAAACCAGGTTTAGGGCAGGGCATATTCTCCCTGGGACTGCGTGGGTTTCCTTCTGGACCTCCGATTTCTCTTACCATCAAAAACAAACTAGGCCAATTCTCCTGTTGTTGTGAACTCGACCACAGCACTGGCTTACATCTGGAGCTGGTCCTGGGGTGCTGCACCATGGCTGCCCACCTTTCCTTATGCTGTTGATGTCTAAAATGCAGAGATTGAGTTTCTCTACATGGATCAATAAAGATGTATTTTATCCTTGTCGTAGTAGTAGCAGTAGTAGTAGTAGTAGTAGCAGTTGTAGTAGTAGCATTTATTATTTAGCAGCATTTCATCTAATACTTCTACTGACACAGACAATATGCCTCTATGTGCCACAATTTGACAGTTTTTCTTATTTTTCTTTGGTGATTTTATGACTGAAACTTTCCCACACATTGCAATTCGGACAGCAATGTCCCTGCACGCGGACCAGTGACATGTTTGTGTGATTGGTAGACAGCCGAGTCTGCCTATATCAAAACTACAGTAAATCCCTCTTTTAATTAGACTCTCCTGACTGAAAACCTGTGCTGTCTGAAGTCCAATCTCTAAATTCCATTCAGCATTCAGTGTTTGCTGGATGACAGAAAGAAATAAAGATCATTTTGGACCCCCTTGAAAATGAGATGTTACATCTCAAGGGGTTTATCCGGATACAATAAATTTCCTAGTCTATTGCCTCTGTACAGAAATGGTGCTTACACAAGAAATATTTAAAACAAATTTATAGCTTCTGCACCAGTTTCTCACTTAAAAGCTGCAACGTTCCTGATTTACATCACCACTACTGGCAAAATTCCAAAAAGCAGCACAGTATCACACAATCAGACCTGTGAATTTCAACTTTTGCAGTTCCTTCTCACAACACAACCGAACATCAGTGAGGGACATCATTAGTGGTCTGGTTGGAAAGCTTCCCATGGAGGTCCCTGAAGAGATGATCCAGGTGACAATAAGCGACAAAGACAACACGATTGACATCTCTATGAATGTGTGAGAGAGAGACTGAGTAAGGGGTTTACCATTGGTACTGGAGCTTGATTCTAATTGGCTGGATTTCCCTCCCCAGTGTGCTGTGGCTTCTATTAATAGAACAGCAGACGAGCCCGGGTGGAACCTTATGCCTCTCTTTTCTCTCTCAGACCCCCACATCCTCTTCATTGCTCGTTTAAACCCAACCAGGGAAACTATCTGCCACTTCCCTGACCTCCTCCTCCTACCAGCCCATGTTTTCCTCCCAGGCTAGTCTTTCAGCCTGTGTCCTTGTTAAATAGGCTGATCTCTCCATTATTAATTAAACATGATCATGTCTCTCACTGTGCTTTGCTCTTCATCAGTGTGCCCCACTATCTCCCAAATCGGGATTGTATTTCTCATCCAAAGGTCTTTTTTTTTTTAATCTTTCCTTCCTCGCTTTACTTCTCCTTATTCGGTTTCCTTCTCTCCCTCCCCTGTCCCCCCTCAGGTGGTCTCTTTTTAACAGCACTAAATTATTCAACAGGCCGATTTCCGCCCGGGAGACAAAAAGCCAGGGGATACTTGGGCAGATAGAGATGAATAAATAAAAAGATAAAAATGATATATCCACCTGTCTATTCCTCGCGGAGCAGCGTTTTGTCCAAGTCGTGATTGTGTGTCTAAATGCACGGTGTGTGTGTGAGACTGTATCGCTGTGTGGAATTCCGGCAGGTCTTCCGGAGAAGCGCCTCTATGCAGAAAATCTGAGCCAATGATGGTGATAGATGGAGAGAAGGGAACCTTGAAGTAGGGACCATGCCAAACCGACTGGGGCCCTGCCAAAGACAGCAGGGAGGTGGACAAATAAAGGAGCAAGAGATAGATGGTAAAAGAGAGAGAGATAAAGGTGGAGATGCACAAAGAGATGGAGAGAAATTGAAGTAAATTGTCAGGGAGTCTGTCTGCAGTCGATCGCTGCGATGTGCATCCAACAAAATGTAACTTGTCTCAGAAAGCAGAATAAAAATGTGTGCCAAGTTGTTATGTAACTTGTCTGCAAGGATAACATCACAACCTGCAATAGTAGACAAGGACTTTGGTTTACAGCATGCAATAGGCTGCAATGACACAATACTGACAGAAGAATCCATTCACATATATTTATGTAAATATTGTGTTTAGAAAACCCTGCTGTGTTTTTTTTTTTTTTTTTTTTTTTTTAAAACCTTTTTTTTTTTTTTTTTTTTTTTTTTTTTTTAAAGTGCTACTGTTAGTGGACCTGAAGATGACACTAAATTATGGGTTGGTAATTTCCTGCGCGATTGCCAGAAAAGAGCTGTGCAATTTGGTACTAATTATAGAGGAAATGAAAGCAGTGTCCATTAGGTACAATTAGTTGCTAATCTAATTTTACTGGATAGATAAAAGCCTGATATTTCCCTATTATTAGTACCACATTAGTTTTACTGGGAAATTCTTGAAAATTATAACCAGAACCAGCTTTTCCTTTAAGGATAACCCTGGAGCACACAAATAAGTTTCTGTTAAACCATTTGAGGTAATAGTGAAGCTGTCTACACAGAAAATTACTCACAGGTTTAGGAAAATAAGAAGTTATTTTAATGGAGCAGCCAAAAGGGTATTTTATTTCTCTCTTATTTTTTATTTACAGAAACCTGAGCCTAAACTATGAATATAAGATGGACCTAATCTTTGGATCTGAAAAGTGAAGCCAATGTCGAAAAGCCTTAAAATTGCTTTATTTCTTTCTAATGGCCAGCAGGGGGCTTGTTATAGCTACAACCTCAATAAACACTTTCCTGATGATTTTATGGTCTCAATCATTAGCTTTCAGTCTACCTACATGCAACATGATGTTTGCTTTGTAAATCATGGTTATATTTAGTGTAAAATAAATGCTTTAGGACATGGCTAAATTGTGCTTGACAAGCATCTGAGCATGCGGTGTCCTTCGTTCCTCACTCAGATCCATATATCACTCATAATGTCCAGTTTAAAAAAAAACAAGATGACAACAGCCAAAATGCTCAACAGAAGATTATGGACTCCACTAAGATAGGGCAAATGGTGACAGCTGCGTCCATCTTCAGATACAGTTGGTAATCTAATTTTCTGGTGCCATAGCTAATACTTGCTCTTTTGTTGTTCATTTTACTTGTGGCATTTCTGAAGGCTCTATCCTTGGCCCTCTTTTGTTTTCAATATACATGCTTTCTCTCAGCCAGATCATTCATAGTCATAGCATCACCCATCACAGCTATGCAGATGACACTCAGTTATATATCACTCTGGAACTCATGTAGCCTTGACAATCTATTCACCTGCCTAAGCTGACTGTCTCAAAACTTCCACTGTTCACTGACAATGAATCAAATGTATTAGTTATTGATCCAAAAAAATTCCACTGCCCTGGCCTACAGTAAGCTTAGCTCGTTGCCAAAAAAAGTGTCAAGCTGGGAGTGACTGTTGACACTGAGCTCTGTTTCGATGATCATGTAAAAAACCGTGGTCCAGTCATGCTTCTATCAGCTTAAGAAGAAAATCCAAAATTAGATCATTCTTGTCTGCTAATGATTTTTACCAGGTCATGAATGCTTTTATTTTGTCCACCTTGATTATTGCAATGCTCTTTACATCAGCATCAGTTAGAGCTTGCTTCACCGACTCTGGCTGATTCAGAATTCTGGTGCCTGGATTTTAACCAGCACCAAGAAATATGAACATATTACTCTAGCACTGGCTGCCTGTTAAATTTCAGATTTATTAAAAAATATTACTAATAACTTATAAATCTTTAAATGGCCTTGCTCTGAAGTACATTAAGGAATTATTAACCCCTTAAGTGCCTGGGTGTTTACTTAGATAGGTGAATGGGGTGAATGCTGGTTATCCTGATGTCTGGGCTAGTAAACAAAGGTTTGCCATTAGAGCTCCCAAACAGTCTGCCCATTGAGATCAGAATGGCATCTTCTTTACCGTCTTTTAAATCTCTTCTTAAAACTTTCCTTATCATAAAGCTTTTATGAATGTTTAATAGGTGGCAATGTTGGTTTTAATTTTTTTTTCCTGTATTGCTTTGTTGGTTTTTGCTTGTTTTTGGTTTTCTTGTTATGTTTTAACTATGTCTTGGATTTTTGGAATTTTTTTCTAGGAAGCACTTTGAAACTTTGTTAAGAAAAGTGCTGTATAAATAAAGTTTGTTATTATTACTATTATTATTATTATTATACAATATGGGAAAATATAAGATTTAATGCTGCAACAACAGACCAAATGATTGCTCCTCTGTAAAATCGTTCACTTGTCTCAAATCCACAGATATGTCTGCAGTTTTGCTGCTCTAATGAGCATTATACTGGCTCTCAGCCCTTTGTTTGTTTGTTTTTTAAGCCCACAAATGGACCATTTTGGTTCACTCTTTTCAAAGCCAGCTTTTAAAAAGCAAAAACACTCTAAATTGTTGCAAGCCCATATTCAAGCACCAGACAAAGCTAGTAACTAGCTAATTAGCATACCCATCATGACTCAGTAAAAGCAAACAGGACATAGATGGAAAATATCAGCTCATACTTGCTTGAATTATCAAAAACAGGGCTGTAAAGGCTAACACAGCACATAAAACTATCTAACAAAGATGAGGGAAAACTGGGGAGTTTAATTACAGAAGGGTTCATTATGGATTGAGAAGCAGGTGAGCAGGCAGGTGTGGAAACTCAGGTGACTGAGGTGGCAGAAAGCCAGGGGCTGCTGCAGGGCAGGTTAGCCTGACAGGGACCCATTCCATTCAAAACCAACTAGTATGTTGGAGTATGTTGGAACATACTCCTATACTAGGAGTATGTTGTGAACCCTGCCTACAAAGTCAGCATCAGGTTTATTAACCACAGTCATCACAAGTACAGACCTGGTCTTGTTTCCAGATGGAAGACATGCCAAACACCTACTAATGGAAGTTCACTGTAGTTATTCCAGAAGGATTGCCTTACTAATTAATAACATGAAATGACTTTCTTGAATGTAGAAGAAAGGATATTGGCAGTGGTTTGTGTGTGAAGGCAGAATCTCTGGAATAATACATCCATCTGATACCAGTATAAATCACCACAGATGCTGGAAGCTTCTGTTTCCATCTGAAAAAGGTGAAGGTTTCTTACAGCTTTCCAGTGGCTCATTTCCAATCTCCACCCTAAGGGCCCAATCAGTAAACCCTCACAGACTTAACTGAAGTCACCTGGTAAATGATTGAATGCCACAGGCTGAGAGAGCTCAAGAAAGTGTAAATAGGGACGAGAAAGTCTTTGCTGATGTATAAATAAGGAAAATGATGTTGGATCATATCTGATTAAGGCATATTTGAAATTTGTCATCATGCCATCATAAGATAAACAGCCGCACACAATTAAAGCTATGAATTGCTTTATGTTTATACTTCCATCTTCTTTTTCCTTGTAATGCTTTGGAGTGGTTGCCTATGCCATTGCTTGTTTACTGTTTAATTCTCCCGGGCTTTCCTTGGTAAATGTGTGTTTAAAGTCACAGCGCTATGAACTGTGGGTAATTCCCTCAGGCAAAGTCTGCAGAAATGCAGAATTGTTGTACAGGAAAATGTGCATAAAGGGCTTAAAATGTCTGCAATAGAGAGCCCTCATGCACTTGATGATTTAACAGTGGGAGAGCCCTAGGCCCTCAAGACTGAGCAGGTAAGTCTGTGCATTAAGATTGGGCTAGCGTGTTTATACTGAAACTCTTAATTAAGAGACACTTTGCAGTCACAAGTGGGAACTGGATTGGAATTGGGTCAGTATATGAAATCGTAAGAAAAAAAGTGCAGCAACATTACATTCTCAGAAGACAAGATTTAGCTGCGCTCACCTTGAATTATCAGTAATGTTGCATATTTCTGATACTGTACGTAAATATTTATGTAACCAATCTATTAAATGTGATAAAACACATAATAACAGATTTATTATATATTAATGTAAAGCCTCCATGAGCCATCCATTGAATATTTCTTAGAACTCCCATTTATGTGATCCCTCAGTCGCACTAGAGTAAAGATTTGGACCGCAAGCTCCTCGTGACTAGGAGAAATTGGTGGTTGCCATCATTTGCAGTGAATTTTTTATTTTTTTATTTTTTTGTATTCATTGACTGATTGCAAGTTGTGGCGACCACTTTGCCGGTCTATTGCACAAGTCACCTGGTGGGAGGCAGCCTGTCTCCAAACAATTGCTGTCTGACTTGGACTGACTGCAATCACTCAAAAGACGGCTTGGCGAATGTTTGCAAATAACTGCCATCTAATTTATAAATGCAGACAGATTGCCAACACGTTGCAATCAATTTGCCTGTGTTTATAAATTAGATGGCAGTTATTTGCGACACATCTCTTTGCAGTAGGGGACTCCACTCTACTGGTTGCCAACTGGTTGTATTCTGGATACGTTCCTATATAAAAGCAAGGTTGCTGATTGCTTATGTCATTTTGCAGTTAAATCACCATCCTGCAGTAACTAAGTCGCTATTTGTGGAGGAATTTCTGAATTTTTGTTTCAAATCTGTAAGGTTCTCGCTGGACTCTAAATGTAAGTAATTAATGTGAATTTCTGTGTATGTAGAAGGCAACAGATTTGCAACCAATGGGAACATATTTGCGATTTTCACCTTTTTATCACAGTTAATTGCCTTTTTATCACAAACAGATTGCATGTAATTGCCAACTTGACCCCATTCAGTCCCAAATTGATAGCAGACTGATTCCATCATATTGTACACAGTCGCAATAATTTTGGTCGTGCCGCAGTCTCCAACCACTGTTTTCCCTAGTGTGATTTTAATATTCGTCAAATCGAAAACTACAAAATCAAATCTTCAGTTTCTTAATCTTCAGTTAGCTAAGACTAGCTAGCTTGGTTATCCACGTGGATCCACAGACTTTATAAGCGCAATGCACAGACACAGATACCTGCTAAAATAATACAAGCATTTGACTAATCATAAAAACCGGATCACAGACTTTAGTCTGCTCCTCATAATATTGGAAAATGGACTGGTACTTATATAACGCTTTTCTACTCAAAAGCATACTCAAAGCGCTTCAGGGATCAAACCACTGATCTTCCGATTAGTAGACGACCTACTCTACCTCCTGAGCCACAGCTGCCCCAAAACAATCAAAAAAGGCACCAACACCACAAACACACAGCTCCAGGTTACTGAGTCTAGCAGGGATGAGACCAAGCTGAAAGCTAGTAGCCTGGTCATTACCCACCTGTCTCTCAAAGTGGCCGGCTGCTAATAATACAAACTTTAAGCCTTAATACAATTCGCACAGTTGGTATGAAGGGAGAAATTAGCTTTAAAGACCAAAACTGTTTTTGTATGGGACTGCGAAGCCCTTTTTTCCCCATCTAAATTTGGGAATGTTAACATAGCAGTCTATGGGGATTGACTCACTTCTGCAGCCAGCCTCAAGTGGCCAGTAGAGGAACTGCAATTTTTTGAGAGTTCACATTGGCTTTCTATTTTTAGTCCCGCTGGTTGCCAATTCAGCATGGGGCAGTTTTGCTAAACAGAAGACTGAACATATTTTGACGCACATGCTTATTCCAGTCTTATCCTTCAAGTTATACTTCTTTTCATTATAACCTGAATGCAAAATGTTATTTAGACCTTGATATGACTGCTGTAATTAAAAAGCACTGCCCTGCTGATTATAATCAGCCAATTATTGTTGTTGGAAAGGCAGTGAAGGACTACGGTGGTCCACACCTGTTCTCTCTGGAGGCTGAAAAAAAAAAAGCTCAGTCTGATGCAGACTCAGTAAGGCCTTTAAACTATATCGCAACGTGTTGTCAGCACAGTTTGTAAACATATGGGACTGAATCTTCCACAAATTTTATATTAATGCCTGTACACAGAAGTTTTGATTTGCTTTAATGTCTCTTCATTTTTGTGGTAAAATAAGTGGACGTGTCAAATCTGGTTTTCTAAGCAGTGACCTGAACTCAAAGCAGTTAGACACAATATAATCACTGTCACCATGGCAACAGAATGGCCATTTGTGATGTTTCCACTTTTTCTTTGTTATCCTCCATTGCTTTCTATCGATCCGATATTTTGTTCACCTTGTCATCTATGAGACCGCCACTGCCTGTTACACCTGCCTGTTCTGTACATGTGCTGTGTAAAGTATGCGGTGTATGTGAGCTCATCTGTGTCAGCATGATTGTGCTTTTTTGTGAGATTGCTGGTTTCAAGAAACAGACTAATTTCTGGCCATGTAATCTCTTCATTTTCAGCCCATAATAGCCACTTAAAATATAATGAGCAGGTTAACCTTTGCAGCTGTACTTGTCGCAAACTCATTGAACTCAAGACACATATAACACTGCTGGGATCAATGTGATCTCAAGCAGAGCTCCAACCACAAAAAACAAGTTATCATCAAATTGTGTTTAATACAGCTCTATATAAGAAAGCAAAAGAACGTGCCTTCATGCAGCATACAATACTCTTGTTTCTTTACATCCTTGATTCAGATAAAGGAATGTATAGCTTGATCAAGATATTATTTTGCCTCTTTATCACATCTTCTCATGCTTACTAGGCAATTTTTTTCTTTTCTTTTCTTTTTTTTGTTTTGTTATCCTTCCCTCTCTAGTGTCTTTAGTCTTCCATACTTACAAGTGTACCAGCCTATTCCTAGTGTCCTCAGCTACCTGATTTTCTGGATAAAAATAAAAACTTGATTTTTGTTTCTGAGTTAGTGTTTTGAGTCTGCCTTTGCCTTTACTTGGTGTTACACCCCCTAAATATTTAACAGTCTAATACTGGGTCATATCAGCCTGATCTGGAAAACTAAGGCTATCGGTTCCAGTCAGGAACAAAAATGGCCAATAAGTTTTAGTATAATATAGTATACTTAGTATAGTTTTAGTATCGTGTATCTGGAACCCTTCAGGACATGCTGACAGAAAGACCAGCATTTAAAGGGGCGTCCACACAGGAAGCAAACTGATGGTTGGTCGCTATCAACATTCCAAGGTCCAGTTGCCTGCAGTCATGTGAAAAATAAAGTTTTCACATGATGCAGTCCTGTGAAAAACTGTTGCTTGTAGAACCACTTTTAGCAGCAATAACTTTGTGAGTCTCTCACATGGTTGTGGAGGAATTTTGGCCCACTCTTCTGTACAACATCTCTTCAGTTCATTGAGGTTTACAGGCATTTGAAAAGGTTTAAAATGATCTTTGGTGTTCATGTTAGCTAGCAATTAAATTTTTAACTGTACTCTGATTCGTTGATGCTCGCAGGTAATGGTAGGACAGAAAGGGAAGGGGCATCTGTTTCCATGATTTGTCATTGAGGTAGGAGGAGCCTGTTCTCTATATGTGAATTTACATGGATTTAGCTGGATCAAATCCTGAGTTTTTCTGGTTTTTTTTTTTAAAACAGAAATGTGGGAGTAGGTCTTTCAATGATGGACAACAGTTGCCCAACCACTCTGCTGCATTCTTGAGGGTGAAACTAGTTGCAATCGGTACATTGACCATAAGAAGAGCTTTTCAAATACTGTGTGGTCGTTGTGATCCTTTAGCGCCTACTGAGTCCTTATTTTTAATGATCTTTATTTATAGAGCAGTTCAGTTTCTACTGAAACCCATGTTAAAAAATACCTCACATGGTACAACAAGCAGTTTCTGAGAGGCTACTGTCAGGAAGGAAAAATGTCCTTTTTGGACCATCACAGGTTACATGTCTTCAAGACTGTCACATGTTTGGCTGCAGCTTTGTTCTGGATGAGTGCTGAAGAGCATCTGTGACTATTTGGCTATATGGCTCACACCTGCCACCCCAGCACCCCTGGTGAGGCTGTTATGTGAGCATCTTTGTTTTCCTGTTTTTTTTAATTCCTCTAAATTCAAGAGGCAGCATCCAACCAGATGCCCAACTGAAGAGAGAGGGAGAGAGAGAGAGAGCATGAAGCACTTTCTGTTTTGTTGTATTTGTGTATATTATGTTGTGTAGAGATCATGACAAAGACGTCTTGGCAAAGTTTGACAGTAAAGTTTATTGAATGAACAACCATGCTGACTGAACACGTCCACGATCACATCACAAACCCAGAATATCTCAGTCAGGGCCGTCGTCATAGCTCGAGGTTTGAAGCGAGGTGAAATTCAGTTCACGAGCTGTATATAATTTTTTCCCAACAGTCTGACCTCAACTTCCAAAGTCACTTCTTGATATACGAGTGGAATGAAACGTAACAGAATATGGATGAGCTCAAAATGTCTGACTTCCTTCTTTTCTATCAGCGTCCCTGTTGTAGAGGCAGTTAATTTCCATCTTCGCTGTGATGAATTCTTTTGTCTGTGACCTTTAGACTGGTCTTTGACAACCATGTACTGTGTCTAGTTATTAGCTCAGTGAGCTCTCATCATCTAGAAGTCATTCAAATTCAAACACAGGCAGTACGTATTACCTTGTTGATGTGAACTGCCATTGTACATGTGTGTGTTTGTGTGTGTGTTTTGTAAGTTGAAGTGTCCTTTAAAACCCCATCTCGACTTCATCTCTACTTTATTTGTTTTTTTAAATTTTTTTTTTACTATTTCTCTGTTAATCTATCCGTCACTCCGGATGACGTGAAACAGTGTGACGTTGTAGAGGACCTGGTGACCGTTGTTCCAGGTGTACAGCGCCCTCTCTCTGGGGTTGTAGTCCATCATGCTGATGTGGGAGTACTGGTTGTGGAAGGGGATGTCGGTGTATTCGTACGTGGAGCTGTTGGTATGGTAGGCGAAGTGGACCTTAGCCCCGGCCAGGTGGGAGTTGGTGACATACAGGGTACCGCAAATCATGAAGGCCTCCCCAGCACTGCGCTTAGGAAACCCCGTGTCCCAGCTCTGGAGGACTTCGAGTGAACGAGGGTCCAGACGACTCACCTGGAGGCAAAGAGGGAGGCGAGGAAGGGATTGGCAATGTCAGTTCACAGAGTTGTAAATAAGCTGATGTAAACCTGCAACTGCAGTATAGAAATGTCAAAATATGTTTAAAGCATTGTTTGTTATAGATTGTACACCAGAGCGCATAAAGACTTTTATTTTTCTATTGTACAGGGTCTTTCACAGTACCATAGAACATGTGTGTAAAAGATGGATGCAACCTCTGGGTTTGAAATGTGAAGCCAAGGAGCCATAAAACCTGCATTCTTTTTGATGGAAGTGGATGGGAAAATGACCCTAATTTTCACCTGATTCAGAAAACACTTCCCTGATGAGTTTACGGTGTCAGTCACTAGTTTCAAGTCTTACTGAAAACAACATTATGTTCATTTAGTAAATTATGGTCCCATTTAGAGTAAAATGGACAATAAAGCAGGATATGCTTAAGGGCGTGGCTACCTTGTGACTGAAATTTGCTACCATTTAAGTGAGCAGTGTCTTCATTTCCTCAGTCAGATTCACCCCTCACTTGTCATGTCTAGTTTAAAAAAACAAAACAAAACAAGATACCATCGGCCAAAATGGTGAACTCAAAGTTTCAAAACACTCCGCTACAAATGGGTATTATTACTGCAACTATGTCTGTCCTTTGTATACAGTGTATATATACTATATACACTTATATATATTGCTTTTTGTATATATACAAAAAGTAAGGAAATTTGTGTTTGGTCAATTGTTTCTTTGTTGTAACAATGCTTCTTGGCAATAAATCTCATACCGTTGGAAAGCCTGTTTATTTCCCTTTAAATGGTGCCACATTTGTGGGTTGAGCAGCAGAGTTGAGTATGTGGGTTGCGCCCATCAAGAACTTGCCAAATCTTCTCTGCCAGTGCCAGTTTATAGGTGAATGTGTGTGTGTGTACATTTGTACGTGTATAGATCTCGCAAAGTTCTTTGGAAAACAAATTTTATGGTGAAAATACATATTATATCTTGTGTTTATAGTTAAAAAATCCAATGTTAAATCTTGACAAAACCTGTTAGTCATTACTGTCATAACTGACAAACAGTCAGTTTTGACATCTACTGTAGTATCTGCTATGGTTAAAGGGATGGACAGCAAATAATTTCCATCCTGTATATTTTGTTTGTGGAATTAGGGAGTTCAGTACTTTAACTGTTCTTTGTGCTATAATTTAGATTGTGTTCTGTTTACTGTAATGGGCGAGGTATAGGTTACATGTCTGTGAATGTGCTAGGGTCCACCTGGCTCCAACTTCCATCATCTGATGGTGGGTGTCACATATGCCTGCCAATTTTTTGTGACCGCAGAATCGTCCGCTGAGACTAAACACTACTATGCACCTACTACACATCTGCCCTTTGGCTGGACTTCAAGAAACTACTCATTCCTGTTACACTTCAAAGAAGTGTAACAGGAATGAGTACTTGTCCCCGCTTAAGACAGTTCAGTTCCTTTTAGCTGCATTTTATCAAAACCCTACAGATCCTTGGATTTATATCACATGCAGACACATAACCCACCCTCTCTTCTTGTCCGGCAGGTATAACCACCTAGTTATAACTAGTGCACAGTAATAGAGACAATAATCTGTGTGCTGCATATTAAAAACATGGAAAACCAGCAATATACATGCTGTTCATCATGATATAGCTGGGTCCATTAGGTTTTGGAAAATGACCCAATTTTTGTAATTTAGCCTCAGCACACCACCACAGTGGATTTTAAATAAAACAGTCGCAATGGAACTCTAGTGGAGACTTTCAGCTTTAATTCAAGGGTTTTTTAAATAGTTATTGTTTATGAGTTACAGCCATTTTTATACACAGCCCCCCATTTTCAGAGGCTCAAAAGTAATTGGACAAACTAACATAATTTTAAACTTAAGGACTGCTTTTAATATTTGGAAGAAAAATCTTTTACGATCAATGACTGCTTGAAGTCTAGAACCCATGGACATCACCAAATGCTGCACTTCCTTCCTTGTGATTTTCTCCCATCATCAATGACACTAGTGACCTGGTTCCACTGGCAGCCGTACATGCCCATGCCATAACATTGCCTCTACCGTGTCTGACAGATGATGTGGCATGCTTTGGACCATGAGCTGTTTCTCCCCTTCTCCGTAGTTTTCTCTTCCCATCATTGTGGTCCAAGCTAATCTTGGTTTCATCTGTCCAAAGATTTTTTTCGGAACCATGCAGACTCTTTAAGATGTTTTCTGACAAAGTCTAATCTGGCCTTCCTGTTCTTGAGTATAACCAGTGGTTTGCACCGTGTTGTAAACTCTGTTTCCCTTCATGAAGGCATCTTTTGTAGACTTTGTAGATTGTTGATTTGGCCACTCCTAAAGTTTTTTTTCGGTCTCTCTGATAGGTTTATTTTGGTTTTCCAACCTAATGATGGCCTCCCTCACATGCGTCGACATCTCTTTGGACCTCATATTGACAGTTCCACTGAAAAGTTACCAAATACAAGTTCAACGCTTGGAATCAACTCCAGGTCATTTATCTGCTTAATCTGTCATGAAATGAGGAGGGAACAAGCCTCACCTGCCCATGAAACTGCTTGTCAGTAAAGTGTTCATTTACTTTTAACCTCTAAAAATGGGGGACAATGTATAAAAATGGCTGTAATTCCTAAACAGTTAATGCAAATTTTTTTGTTGAACCTCTTAAATTAAATCTGAAAATCTGCACTTCAATCACATCTTGTTCAGCTGCTCTATTGTGGTGGTGTACAGAGGGAAAATGACCAAAAATGTGTGATTGTCCAAAAACATATGTACCTGACTTTCCATGATTTTAATGTACAACACACAGTTTATCTCTATTTCTGTGCACTAGTTACAACCAGTAAATGAGTAAATTATGCTTTTCAGCAATGTGTCTTGATTTGTTATAGTATTCAATTAATTAAAAAACAAAACAGGTTTCATCATTTCTGGAAGTTAAAGGAAACAGTTGACAGCACTAACTTATAACAAAAAACACACAGAGACAGACCATAATGTTTCCAGCATTAGGGATGGAGGTGTAGACAGCCCAGAGTCCTGTCTCATCTGCCATAAGGTCGATGTCAGAGGATCCTCCCCAGCTGTAGGGGAAGGTGTTGTTGTATCCTGCTCCACTTAGGCTGCGCTGCAGTAACACACTGCGAGAGCGGAAATGGTACTGAACCTAGAAAGACACACATACACATGGATACAAATATATGTAAAACATCCCTCACTCTAGTAGATCATCAATTGTTGCTCGATTTTCAGTCTCCTACCAGGATGTTGCTCTGGTGCTTGTTGTAATAGAGAGACCCGTTGTAGACCACGTGGCCAGTTCCTGCCCAGGGGTGGGGTAACAGATGCTGCACAAAGTTCTGGCCCTTTGTGAAGTCTCCCATGGTCCTGTACTCCAACACACGCCTGCCCTTATAGTAGCCATCCATCGACCACACCTGATGGAGGGAAGGGAAAGGAGTGCAGATGGCTCATCTATAGCCAGGTCGTAAAATTAACTCCTGCTGAGCAATAAATTCTGTTAATTTTGCAGAGTGATCCATCATGGTCACCCCTGCTGTCCAGCAAACTGATTAGATCATGACATGGTGTACTTAGACTGTTTCAATTGGATGCTGCAAACCTTAAGTCAGTCAAATCAAATAAAAGCAGTAGCAACTGTTTGGTATCACCCTCACCTCCAGGTGGGGAAGATAACAAATGAAGGTTTAGCAGGCCTGCCAAGCTTTGGATTTGTCAGCATGCTGAAGATGTGTGCATGGGGCTGCAGTGGGAGAGATGCTCAATATACAAAAGGTTATAGGGCTTTCTTCAAATGTTTTTCCTGAATCACAAATAGCAAAAATGTATGCAAGTCAGTTTTCGGCGGCGAAGGTTGCTCAGCAGAAATGACAAAACTCCTTTTTGTCTGCCTCTATCTGGTGAATGCCTGCCATTTATTTTTCCTATCCTATTCCTATTTCAGGATTGGGAGAATGAGAGAAAATTTTTGTAAGAAATAAAAGCTATCTCCTCTGTGATGTTAGTACCAGTGATGGCAATAGTGGAAGAGAATTTACACAATTTATAACATTCCTAGAGATAATTAGAGGCCATAAATTCTGATTTATCCCAGGTATGGATGTTTGATGTCCACCTTCTCCCACTTCCTCAATCAGGCTGACCTGAATTTAAATAACCGCTTGATGAAAAGTAAAAACCCAATAATCTGAGAGTAATGAGAAGAGGTGTAAATATAGGACAGTGGAAGAAGTTGGGGGGGGGGGACAAACGACCAGAGAACAAGAGCAGATGAGGGAAGAGAAGAAACGGGATGGGTGGAAAATTGAGCGTCGGCAGCGTGGAGGATTAATTACCCAGGGAGGGACGAGAGGTGAGGCACATGAAAGAAAAGAGCAGAGAGCACTGGGAAGAGACGGCATTGTTGGTGAGAAAGATGCTCGTTATTCCCCCCGCAAAGACAGAAAAGTACTGAGGGCAAAAAAGAGGGAGCAGATGAAAAGGAAGCTTTTTGTTAAGGAAAAAAAACCCTCTCCTGCCGTCGTGCAGCAATTTTTAAAATTACAGTTAATTTGTAGCAGCAATAGCAATAAGTTCACATTGAATTAGAGACTTTCAGACAAAGGTAACTGATTGCAGTTATTTTGAGAGCCTTCAATAACAGAGTTTAATTGAGACCCAGCTCGTGGTTTGAAAAGACAATGAAATAGACTGATTGCCCTCTCTCCCTCCTTCCAGTGCTCTCTCTTCTCTCCTCCAAATACTGATGAAGCTTTCTCGTTTTTAATTCCCTTTTAAATAGGTTTCAAAGGAAGACGAGTCCCTTTGTTTACTGGCAGCTGTAATCTTCTCGTGTTTGAATGCACCATTTACTTTATATAAACAAGCTCCAGACACTGATTATACAACGAATGGTGCGTGCAGAAAGTGAGTCAGGATTTTGTTTTCTTCTTCTGTTTCTAGAGCTTATATCTAAGTTTTACAAACTGGTGCACAGTTTTCTTTCTGCTCCCTCCCCGTTGGCCTACTCCCATACTCCCTTAAAGGATCAGTTGTATCCTATTACAGTACTCACATGCTGTGAAGTGATCCCTCCCCAGTGTGACTACACTGAGGGGAAAAAATATCCACAGGTCTCATTCTCTGTAAATATTCATTCTTGAACGCGTTTGACATTTCAAGTGGGTCTCTTCATACTGGCAGTCACATGTTGGTTTAAATAGGTGGGTTGGACAGCATTTGTATGGCATTTTTAGCCTATGATTGACTCATTGACACACTATTGGCAGTGAAGGCACTGGCCTCATCATCAGGAGCAGTTTGAAGTTCAACATCTCTCTCAAGGACACTTCAACATGAGGAGCCAGAGACTGATGCCACTCTGAAACTAGTGCCAGCCACCAGTTAGCTTAGCTTAGCTTGTTGTATATTTACTATACAGACAATAGAGTAAGCTCTTGTACTTTTATTTATTTAATAGGAAACATATAAAGTACTGTGCAAAAGTCTCGAGCCATCACTCACTTCTTTAAATTTTGCTTGGAAAATGGGAAATAGGTGCAGCGATTTAATGAAACATGTGCAAACATACATGGAAATGCAGTATATAAGGCAAAAACAGAGTTTTTAGAATTCTAACAAGTCTGAAAGTCAATATTTGTCATGACCACGTTTATTCTTCAACACAGCCTGAACTGTGGGAAGCGTTCTTGTAATTTCTTTAAGTAGTCTTCAGGAATAGTTCTCCAGGCTTCTTGAAGGACATTCAGAGCTCTTCTTTGGATGTTGGCTGCCTTTTGTTCTGTTCTCTGTCATAATGATCCCACACTGCTTCAATAATGTTGAGGTCCAGGCTCTGGAGAGGCCAATCCATGACTGATAGTGTTCCATTGTGTGTTTTTCTATCCAGGTATGCTTTTACTGTATTGGCCGTGTGTTTGGGATCATTGTGGTGCTGAAAAATGAAGCCGTTGCCAATCAGACACTTTCCAGATGGTATTTCATGGTGGATCAAACTCTGAAGTTACTTTTCTGCATTCATAATTCCATCAATTTT
>VUQI01039978.1:0-12833 GCA_015106735.1 Paratilapia polleni | reverse complement strand
TGGTGAGTCTGTGTGAATTGTAGCCTCAGTTTCCTGTTCTTAGCTGACAGGAGGGGCACCCAGTGAGGTCTTCTGCTGCTGCAGCCCATCTGCTTCAAGGTTCAGAGATGCTCTTCTGCATACTTTGGTTGTAACGAGTGGTTATTTGAGTTACTGTTGCCTTGCTATCAGCTCGAAGCAGTCTGTCCATTCCCCTCTGACCTCTGACATCAACAAGGCATTTCCTCCCAGAGAGCTGCTGCTCACTGGATATTTTCTCTGTTTCAGACCATCCTCTGTAAACCCTACAGATGGCTGTGTGGGAAAATCCCAGCAGATCAGCAGTTTGTGAAACACTCAGACCAACAACCACGCCACGTTCAGAGTCACTTAAATCACCTTTCTTCCTCATTCTGAAGCTCGGTTTGAACTTCAGCAGGTCGTCTTCATCATGTCTACATGTCTAAATGCACTGAGCTGCTGCCCTGTGATTGGCTGATTAGATATTTGAGCAGCTGAACAGGTGTACCTATTAAAGTGGCCTGTGAGGCAGGAAGTACGTTAAAGCAGAATTGGTCCACTTTAAGCTATAACCCAGTTTAAAGTGAGTGTTATAATAATCCACTACATGCCATGATGCTGACATGAAGCTGAGCCCTGTGGGAGCTCATTCAGCCCTTAAAGTATTTGTGTTCTTGCTGTGTGACTCAGATCAGACACACCCTGTGGTTCAGTTTCACTTACTCTGCAGAACTGACAACTGAATGTTTAACATGGTTAAATCAGTTTTAAAATGTTTCTCTGACTCAAAGGGTTTAAATAAAATCAACAGGAAGAAAGCCGTCAGAATCTGCATTATCAGCCAAATGATTGGTTTAAACATGTGAATTGCTGCTCCCAAAGGCACCAAGAGCACAGACCCGGTCCAGAGGTCCAGGATAATAAAGACAAACATGAATGGACCTTTCTGTGAGTGTGTGGCTTGCAGGACACACACTGAATATCTGAATATCAATGAGAGTACAGCACACCTGGTTCGTTTCTGGGGGGGCCTCAGGTAAATTGACCCCGATGCCCCCACTGAGAAGACCTGCATGTCGTGTGTGTGTGTGTGTGTGTGTGTAAAAACAGATGCGCCCCCTACAGGCGGCCTCCGGCACTGCTCCTCCGCCTCCTCCTATACTCTACTCTCTGACTCCGCGGCTCCTCATTCACTAGAAGATGGCGGACTGCGCTCCACTATTAGATGAGGAACTCTCGTCCTTTGTCTTCAGTTACCTGACAGAAAACTCCGGCAGCCAGGTAAGATCCCGGCTCTTTTGGACACGCGGGGCCGCGGGCTTTGCAGAGCGGGGCGCGTCTTTGCACGTAGCCGGCCGTGGCGCTCTCTGTGGCCGTTTGATGCGAGCCTGTCGCCCGGCTTGTCGGCAGCATCTCCCCGGCTCAGCGCGCCCCGGTGTCTCGGTCTGCATGCTTGTGGATGAATGTGTCTTGACGTGCGGCTTTCACGTGTTTTGGAGGAAATGTCATGTCGGCAGTGCAGGATTGTGACTGATGAAAACGTGTAAATGTTGGAGTTGGCTGCTGGAAGCGGAGAGCAGCCGCCGTGTTTGTGCTCCGAGAGGATTATTTGGTATGCAGGGGGGCGCTTTGGAAACTTTTGACGCATTCTTGAGGGAAGTTTTAATGTCAGTGCCGGAGACCTGGACACGTGGTGCGCCTCTGAACGCGTAGAATCAGCCTATGGACTATAATGATTTTATGGCAGTCTGATGGATCCTTTGGCTCCGGGACTGCTCAGAGTTCAGATTTAATAATTTAAAAAAATAATACTTGTGTGTTTTACTTGAAGCTTCACGGTCTGGTTGAACATGTGTGTGAATGTTTTATTGTCGATGCTTAATAAAGTTTGTGTGGTCTGTGTGCAGCGCTGTGTCGTGTTTTTATCCCCCGCGCTGTAAGCCGACTGCCGGCTGCACCGCGGGCTTCTTGGGGATCTCTGGCTGTCCGTGTTCAGAGTTTGACGGTCAGATCAGGTTCATCAGACGATGTCCTGCCAAACAATGAGCTGGAGATCAGACCGAAGCTTCGCTCAGATGGCAAACTTGGAGAGATGTTACGTTTTCGTAACCGTTTGCGTAATCGCTCGACACCGATTACAAAACGTTTGTTTGGATCACGCGGTGGTGCTGTCCTTTAAACCGAAACCGGGGCGCGATGGGTGCCGGGGTGAGGGGTGGGGGGTTCACCGGTGATTCGGGTTAAATATGAGAATGAAGCGATGCGTGCAGTGGACTGCATGTGTAACCCGGGACGAAACGCTCCCAGGCTGCTGCGTGAACCTCACGAGCCTCGTGCTGTGCACGAAGGAGACTCTGCATCTACACATTTCTGAACCGGTTTCAGTGAAAACTCGAATTCTCACGCGACACGAGGGGAATTTATCGGCGCTAATCTCCATCGGCCTGCTGGCTGTGGAGCACACGCACAGATTATTCCCGTCCACGCACGCGCATGACACGGTGTGTCTGTGGAATAGGGAGCCTCAGGGAGGTGATCGGGCTGATTGGCACTGCTCTGACTGCGGCCGTCCGCGGAGGAGATGGTGAGCCTGTGTGGGTGCTGGTGGGGGCGATCTGTCACAGCTGATTGGCAGCTTAAGCAGGTTAATTCAGCGTGTGTGTGTATGTGTAGCTATTTATAAGCACTGACATGTGCTTTCCCATACCTCTCTCTCTCTCTCTCTCTCTCACTCACACTCACTCACACTCACACACACACACACACTTAGATGGACGTAAACTGCATCCCAGCGCGTTATAGAAACAACAGAGAGGGAAACACTGGCTGATCTGAGCTCATAATGCAACAACGAATGATAGTAAAGAGTCTAACACACCTGCGCAGTGACAGAGCTGTGGTCATACTGCAGGCCTGTGTAGCTCTGAAATACAGTGTGATGTGAGTGTCCCACTCAATCTCCCTGCATCCAAACGCTCGGCTTGTTATTCCCTGAGAGACTCAGACTAGTTTGCAGTAATAAGTTGATGTGAGACTGTGATGGCCGTCACATCAACTTATTACTGCATCTGAGTGATGTTTGGCTGCACAGCCCTGTGCAGCCAAACATCACTCATATGTTTCCAAGCAAGTGAGGCTGAATTCAATGTGAAATGATGCACAAGACAACATGGAGAAGTTTCAATGTTTAAGATGTAGTCATAGCTTCATGTAGGGAGAGAGTATATCACACAGTCAGCTCATTTGTCCATCCTAAAGCAGGAATCTATTCTCAGTGCGTGCTCTGGTATTTGCTCTGATATTTGCTGCACATCTTCCCTCTGAGGCCCGTAATGCTGCAAAGTCCTTGAGTGACACACAAGGGGAAAGATAAAGTGCAAATGAAAGAATCGGGTTGTACTTCGTATCACAGCTTAAGTTCTTTGTCAGTGTGCAGTCTGATAAGGTTATCAGTTGTTTAAAGGCAGTGTTAATATGTTAATATTTACTGAGGGTTATTAGTGCTGCCCGCTGGCTCTGCCCTCTCTCTCTCAGTGTGTGTGGATGCCTCTCGCCCCTGCTGGCTGCTTATTGTAATACTACTCTATCCTCGTGACTGGAGTTACAGAACAGGGCTGCTGCAGTCATGTGAGTTGTAGTGGAGGGAGGGAGGGAGGCGTTACCGTGACGTAGACGAGCGTCAGGCGCTCCCTCCTACCCTCCTGCACCTCCTAATGTGTAGCTGCTTCTTTCCGTCTCCTTTTCTTGCACATTCTGTCTCTCACACAAGCGTCTCATTTCCTCTTCCTGTCTTCTCCTTATTCAAACACATTCTCACTAATCTGCCCTCTTCCCCCTGTTGTTCAGCCTGTTTAGCACAGGTTTCAGTCAGTGTGTGTGTGTTGCACAGGGAATGGATGGAAATGTGAACCTGTTGCAGAACGTTTTGGGACATGAGAATCATCCTGGTTAGCTTTTTTCTGATTTTTTTGGGTTAAAAATGATGAGCAAAGCAGCAGACTTTTCATCTTTTTTGACATATTAAAATGCATAGACATGAGTGAAAGGGTCAGGGCTGATTTGAACATTTGAAATGTTAGTCAGAAGTACCTCCTTTGTTGTCCTCCCCTCTCCCTCACAGTAAGCAGCATGGAGGCAGATAACTCTCATGTGGAGAGCTGTAATTTTCTGCTGGTGGAAGTGAATCGTTCACTGCAAAACGTGATTATCAAGCTGTCGCACACAGTCACTGACCACAGCCGCATGTGACGTCTCAGAGTTACTCTCAGTGTAGCTCTTCTAATACAGCCAGCAGCACATAAGCTCTATTGAAGAGTCCATGTTCCAGCTTGTCAGTGGGTCAGCTCTCTAATGAAGACTGATCAGATGAAGTGGACTTCTTTTGGTTGTTGCCTCTGAATCGCTGACAGTGTCATTCAGTAAACATGTTGTGGATGTGAATGTGAACCTGAGTGCTCGTTTCTGGAAGGCTAACACATCTAATCAGATGGATTCAAAGTGAATCACCATCAGTTTTTGAATGTTTTCTCTTACAGAGCTCCATCTTTCTCATTTATTTAGACTTTGAAATGTGCCTGTGACAGCTTCTCCTGCAGAATGGACGCATTACTTGTTGAAGGAAATAAAAATCTCCAGCTGCATGAGCTGCCGTTGGACTCTCAGGTCTCTCTGATTGGTAATCATTGACCGGGGGAGGGCTGGTCTGAGTCTGTTCAGCAGGACTGACTCTGGGAAGATCAGGCCAACGTAACGTCAGTCACCACGTCTCGCTGTAACCGGACACGACCAGCCACAAGGCACACACTAGTAAAATATTAGCCGGGCTGAGCTAGTCTGCTGTGCATTCCGTGTGGCAGTTAAGTGACCTTGTTCCTACAGAGGGGGACACATGTACACCGAAAGCATGTGGCTTTCGGTGTACATGTGTGTATTGGCTTCCAGTGAGAAAAGGGGGACACTGTGGCAGATGTTCTCATCTTCACTGCATGTGCTGTAAAATCACCTGTGACTTTCTGTCAGGTTCATTTTGAAGCTTTCTGCAGGTCAGACTGTCGAGCTAAAATAGTTACACCTGTTTCTGGACAGGGACCATAAAAAGTTATTCTGTGCTGCTGAATTTCTTTAAAAAAACAACAAAAAACTAAAGCACCTAGAAAAGTCCCAATGAATTCAGGTTAGTGGTTAGATTCCTTCCTACCCAAACCTTTGCTGCCACATGATCTGATGCTGTGTTTATGCTGTTATCATTCTTGATGTTGCTTCAGGGTGTCACTTCATCAGACTCATGGCTGTCACAGCGTGTTAAACGTGGACATATCGACCGTATTTCTGCGTGGCGTCCCAGACACCAAATATTTGAATGCCTGAAAAAAGAATCACAAGATTCCAGTGTGGACGTGAAGCTCAGGATCAGGACTTTTTCACAGCGAGTAATCCAAACCACACAGCAACATGTTAACAACTAACCTTGAACTGTGGGTGGATCATCTCAGACCTTCTCTTGGCTGAAGTTTGGTCCGATTTTGGTGTGAAAGCTTTTGAACATGTAGTTGAACATTGAGTTTGTTTCAACCAAAACTGTGATCTTTTCCTGAAGCTAGCCTCACTCTGCAGTTTTGTTGCCCACAGCTTCAAACCAAACTTAAAACTGACAAAAGTTTAAAATAAAATTCTCATACAGACTTTCTCTCTTCTTGTAGCTCTTCTTCCAGACTTCAGGATTTTATTTTTATTTTATCAAAGCTACATCACAGCACAACTGCAGTTTATGGTCCTGAAGCAACATTATGATGGAAACCACACCGACATGGCAATATGAGAGACACTGTGGGCCTCCTCTGGGCCCCAAAGCTGCGTTTGACCAGTATTTGAGATGAAGCTCAGCTCCGTTGGTTTCCATTGAAGCAACACCTACATGTACAGAAATAGAAAACTGTAATAAAGATTAGAGCCCTTACTGTTCTGCTGTGGAGCCCTATAGAGCCTCATACTGTCAGTCCGCACTTTATCCCATCACTATGATGCCTCTGTGTGTGTGTGTGTGTGTGTGTGTGAACTCCTACTTAGCCAGTGATCAGCTCTCATCCCTACCAGGTGATCCAATTTTGAATCTGAAGTCATAAGGTCCCTCACTGACCACGTTTAGCTCGAGAGTGTGAACCTACACAAACAGAGGTAAAGACTTAAAGCGTTTAGTTACCCATTATCACAATGTTAAAGTCATAATGTCTTCAGAGTTTTTATGGAAATATGTTTCTATTGGCCTAAAGTCACATAAATGAGAATCAGTGTACAGTGCATGCAGGTAACTTCAGGAAAGCTCTTTGATTTGCTGACTTCCATACAATCAGCTGGGTAGCTGACATGAGCAGTGATGAAGGAAAATCAGTACAATGCAGACTTTGTTCCTTTTGACGGGACAGGAGAACCAGAACAGATGGATTACTCCTTTAATGCTCGAATAGAAAATCGGCCTGAGTGACATAAACCACCCCTTCAGTCTGCAGGCGGATAGTTGCATCACCGTCTTGATGTAGGCCAGCAAATCGGATTTAAACTGGACGTTGACAGAGAGGAGTGAAGGATCCAGACAGCCAGGTATCCAGGCAGACAGACAGGTGTATAAATAACAAGGCTTTGAAGTTCCACCCAAGAGTGATGGATACAGGTGCTGCTGGCAGTGGCTGGATTTACACTGTGCCAGGAACAGACAGGCTTCGCCTACATCTCATCTGTCACCTTCTCTGTTTGCAGATTTCAGCTCGTCATTGTGTCTCCTGCGTTTGCTTTTCCAGGCTTTTGTTTCCCGCTCCCTGTTTTATCCTTTATTCTGGGTCATTCTCTCTCTCGCCGCCTCTTATCTGTCTCCGGGAGCCGTGATGTGCAGTGCTGCAGTGCAATGTGTTCAGCTCGCAGCCCTGCAGTGACTCACCTGTCCCTTCTGTCACTGTGTACTGAACACACACACACACACACACACTCATGAGCACCAGTGTCTCACACACACAGAGAAGCATGCACATACAGTTTAAGATGCAACATGTGTCCAAAAATAATGTGAAAGGTAAAAAAAATGACTGAGCTAATCAGGAAAGAAGATGTCTCTGATTCTGCACGTGTGGTACACAGCATAACCGCAGTGACTCAGTCTAGCTGCAAACTATAGAAACACCTGTCAGACGAAGCCCAGGGCACAGTCGTGCAGTTCACCTGGGGAAGGCAGCGGGAGCTCACAGCATCCAGAAAAACCACCTGCAGACGCTCACAGAGCCGACAGCGTCCATATATCAGCAGTCAAACGCGGTGGTTTCACATATTTGGTTTCCCCCACCTGCATTCAGTGAAGAAGAATAACCTGGTCAGAGCCAATCAGAGGGAGAGCAGGGACGGGCCACACGTGTAGACACAGAGACAGAGCTGTTCATGACTCTTTGTGTGAGGGTGATGCTGAAGTGTTAAACTGATCCAGCAGATGCTGCTGAATCTGGCCTGTGTCATGGTTCCAGTCCTGCTGCACCACAGAACCCAGTGAAGACCTGTGTGTGTCTGTGAGTGTAGTTAACTGTAAGTGTGTGTGTGTGTGTATGGCTGGTCCTCCTCTTGCTCGTGTGCGTCAGTGTGGGTGTTGGGAATTTGGTTTCTTCCTCTCAAATCCCTCTGAGGTTCATCAGGCATCCGGCTTAGAGCCTGACCCCCCCACAGGGACTCTGTGTGTGTGTGTGTGTGTGTGTGTGTGTGTGTGTGTGTGTGTGTAGGCCGGCTCATAAACTGCATGTGTGTATACATGCTTCTCTGTGGCACATGTCTCTTGGTAATTAACAACCCGGAGGTTCATCAGTGGCGCTTGGGCCTGTTTGGCGTCACCTGCTCATGTTAGGGCTGTGTGCTTTATTTTCAGTGACCTCCGCCTTTCTGTGAGGAAGCCTCTGTCTGCTGTGAGGTCTTGAATGGTGTGTTTCCAAGGTCTCGTTAGCTTCACCGGGTAGTTGTGTTCACTGCACGGTGATGTGTGTTCCTCCGATTGTCATATTATCCTCTGAATGTTTAAAGAAGCTCTGAACACTGAAGGGGGAGGTGGAGGATCCCGATTGGTCACTTTTCACTGTCTTGCTTTAGTTTCTGCATGTGTGCAGCTTGTCACATGGTGTGAGGCACTCGAAGAAGGCGCTGTATTGGCCTTGAAGGGATTCGTTGAGCAGCTCGCAGTCACGCACAGCAGAGATGGCGTAGGATGGATCCAGACCATTTGCTCCGATTCATCCTCCCCTCATCATAATTTCTCATTTACACGTTTTCGTGGCTTTTATCTTTGGTCTGAACTGAGTGAGGCGGCGTCACCTTTAGCCTAGTTTCCAAACAGGGATAAACAGGGCTAACAAAGGCTTACTGACCTGACACAGCTACTCAGTCCTTCTTCATTAGACTAGGCCTGAACCTGTTTCCCTAAATCTAAAATACTGCTGATGATCCATTAGTCATAGTGAGGGATGTTTGATTTGACCATTTTTAGCTCTCTGGAGTAAGTTACCGTGGAGTAAATGCTCAGAGCGCAGGAGGAGTCTGAGGCCACGGTGTCAGCGGTCCACTCTGAGTCCTCTCTCGTGTGCAGGCTGCAGGATTTTCTAAACTGTTCTGCTTCCCCTGAGGTGGAGCAGCAGAGCAGCACTCAGCCATGCAAAGTGTCCGTCACGCACAGAGGCTGTGTGGCGTGTGTTAAAGTCAGAGAACAGATACGGTGGGAGAAAGAAAAGGAAGAGATAAGGGAGAGAAAAAGCATGAGTAAAGTGATGCTGTGATTAGGTATTCATCGAATGCTTTTCGCTGTCTTAATTTATATGGAAATCTATTCGCTTTGTCGCCAGGTTCCAGGTTGTTGCCGTTCTCACTTTGACACAAACCAGAGTGGGAAGTAGAGATGTAAATTTCTCCTCCATCTCCTCTCATCTCTCTCGTCTCCCTCTCTGTCTTTATGGCTTTAATACAGATGATCTGCTTTGCAGTCTGTGCTGGAACTCGCTGTTATCGCCTCTCCTTTTGTCACTTGTTTTCAGCTCTTATGTTTTTGGCACATCAGACCCTCAGCACACCATCACTTCATTTCATCACAGACCGTTTAACCACAGAGCTTCAGCGGGTTGAATGGAGACGTTTTTTGGTTTTGGAGCCGTTCCCAGGATCACCCTGTTCAGTGCTGAATTTATTCTATGATTTAGAGTTTATTTGAAACTTTTTGGGTATTTAATTAATTATTAGCCAAACCTTTGGCTCCAGTTTGCCCCAGCATGATGTTTGGCTGTTTATGCTTCTGAGGGTCAGTACTGTGTGTCTTATTCACTCTTTATGCAAATAATAGGACGTGCAGAGGAACAGGAAGAGTGTGATTCGTGTTTCCTGTAGTGAAATGATCCTTTCCTCTGACTTCCTCACTACAGCTGAGGCTTCTTCCTAAATTTTCCAAGCTTATGTATGTATACCACGTGTCCTTATCTAACCTTTACAGACAATTTGTATTCATCACAGGGACCCTGGCTCTGTATTGATAGTGTCAACATGAGCGTGAGGCTGTTTGTCTTTGTGCGCGCACACTTATTGTAGCTTTGTGTAACACCTGAGGGAGATAGAAAGGGGGTGAAGGAGAGGGAATCCAGTCTCACCCAGCAGCTCAGGGCTTTGTAGGGAAGCATGTGGAGGCCCAGCGGTCGCCGAGCTCGCTGCCTGCCCTATTTCTTTCAAGTTCTCCACTTCTGTTACCTGATTTATCACGGGGGGAGCCACCAGGGGAACGTCTTATTTTAAGGCAGAAAGACCGTAACGAGGGCTGTGTCAGTTTTTAAAATCGAAGGAGATGAGAGGGATGCTGACAATCACAGCAACATGTCAGCATTGTATCAAACCTGCTGTACACTGTCTGTACAAGAAGAGGCATGTAAAGCATTTAGACAGGAGAAGGTTTGGGTTGGGCTGCAGAGGCTGATTCTTTTAGCTAATATGATGAATGTAAATTTTGTCTAAAGTTCTGAGGCATTTTCAGCATGTTTGATGTGCAGACATTGTGCTCCAAGTGAGCCTTTATGCAGCACGACCGCTGCAGACGGTGAAGCTTTTATGATGCTTCAGATTGTAACTGCAACATTTGGAATCCTTTTGAAGTGGGTTTTATATTAAGCTTAAATTTAGTGTCTGTGAGACTCCAGCTGTAAAATGTGGGGCTTGTTCTCTGTGTACTACAGTTAGAAAACTGGACTTTGGCACTTTCTGTTAAAATTGTAACTTTGATGTAGTGCTACACGGTAATAAAGCACGGGAGAGGAATGAGAGCTGTGAGAGGGCTGGAGGTGGAAATGCCGTTCCCGTAGCGTGGGCCTCTCTCTCTCTCTCCTTGACATGGTGCCAGTGTTTTGGCTGGGGCTCGCCTCGATTTAGACATATCGAGTTGTAAAGATGTCTGGACCGTGAATGGACAAACACACCATCACTCCTGTGACCCTCACACTATAGCCGTGCACATAGATACGCACACACCAACTACAACCTATAGAGCAGGATGTCTTTTTGTTCCAATAATCCACTGGTGCAGCAGGATTATTGTATGTGATTACAAATCACGCTCCACAAGTTAAAGGATTACAAGGTGGTTTCAGGGGTAACGTCACCCCGTGGAGCCCTTAAACAGGTCTTCTCCCAGGGTTGAAGCATCGACACTGTAATAATTATCCTCACTGTGCTACACGTATACATGTATTCATGATGCTAGTGGTAGCATCAGTTGTTGTAGTTGCAAAAATAGCTGTGATAGATGGAGTTGTGGCAGATGGATTAGGAAACGTTTAAGTTATAGTCCTGTGTTAAATCCCGGCTGAAGTGCACAAAGCTGTTGGTTTTTCTTCTTCTCATGGTCTGCCAGCATGAGTGAATCTGAGCTGATCATGTAGGTCCTATGATCTGATAAACTATGAACAACAGGACAGAGAGAACACAATACACGGACTGTCAGAGCCATGAAAACAAGGAAAACTGCAGCATACTAGCTACTGCATCAGCATGCAGCCTGTTAGTATCACAGAGGTTCTTCTCTCCTATATCCTCAGTTCTTCTCTCATTTTAAACATTTATACACTTGCGGCATCAGATTAATTGTACTTTGCTTCACATGGGGAGGTGACCTGTTTCACCTCCTCGCTGTCACTCAGACTCTTTGATGTGCACTAATATAGTAAATTTAAATCTCGTCCATTACGTTTTGTGTTTGCAGTAATAATGTTTGGCACACCTGGACAGCCTCTGCACACCTTTCCCACCCAATGGGCAGTTGCGTAGAATAGAGGTTTTCAAACATTTTGGGGGCATGGCACAGCAATGGGCAAGCCAAAATTTTAGGGCTCACCTATATTCATACCTGTACAAGGTAGCCTCAGTGCTATTCAGTGTGTCATAAGTTCTTCTTTTGGTTGTATTTTCAGGTGAAGTCATTTAGGGCATGTAAGGTCCCCTGGCTTACACCTCGCCTCAGTCCAACGAGCAGTGTTGCTACCTCATGTTCAGATCCAGCGTCCTTTGAGGCACGCCAAGTTCCTTTCAGAAGGGATCCTTTGTTTCCAAGTGCTTCTTTAGTGCTTCTGTTTCTTTTTTATTAGGTGGCTTTCTCATCCTCTTCACACTGTACCTCCCACCATCCAGCAGCTGCCTGAGCAGTCTCAGTTTCCCTTTGACAGAAGGGTTTTCACAGAGATTTTGGGGGTATAGAATTTGTCTCTATACTGGTAAACGATTGCCTAAAAAATATTGAAAGTGTATTCTTTACCTTTTGTGTAGCTGTATATTGCAGTAATTGTGCAGAGATAACTCAAAATCCCAAGGTGCTCCATTTGGGAAACGCCAGCATAACAGAAATTTAACACAGTACTACAAATCAAGCATTAGTCATTCACAGTAACTGCAGCACACATGATGCAACAAATACTAATTACTACAAGTACTGTCAGCAGTGGAGCAAACAGCAGGATCACGAGTAGTCCCCGAGGTGCTTTAGAAGAAGCAACAGTGGTAAACAGTATTCCAGTAGTACTAGTAGTAGACTCTAAGTGCTTTGGGTAGTGTAGCTGTTGTACTTTGGGAGTGTAAAGCAGCTGTTGTAGCAGAAGAAGAAACGCTGATATGTGCTGTGATGGTGCTGGTGAGGCGCACACTGCAGCTGTGGTATACTACGAGTAACAGCAGCAGGACGACGAGTGGTCATGCTCCGCTCGCATGGTTGTAGGAGTTGTTGTAAGCTAGTATTAGCAGTAGGCTTGTAGTACTGCTGGTAGTAGTGAGCTAGTAGTAGTATTTGTAATAATAATCATGTGACTGCTAAGCAGATTTGTTGGTTTTAGGAGTTGGACACACAAACTGTTTATAGTATCAACAGAAGGACGGGAGGTTTATCTCCACCGTAGCCTTTAGAATATAGAGAGAGTGTGTGTGTGTGAGAGTGTGTGAGAGAGAGTGTGAGAGTGTGTGAGAGAGTGTGTGTGTGAGAGAGTGTGTGAGAGAGTGTGTGAGAGTGTGAGAGAGTGTGTGTGTGAGAGAGTGTGAGAGTGTGTGAGTGTGTGTGAGTGTGTGTGTGAGAGAGTGTGTGAGAGTGTGTGTGTGAGAGAGTGTGTGAGAGAGTGTGTGAGTGTGTGAGAGAGTGTGTGTGTGAGAGAGTGTGAGAGTGAGTGTGTGTGTGAGAGTGTGAGAGAGAGTGTGGGAGTGTGTGAGAGTGTGTGAGTGTGTGAGAGTGTGAGAGAGAGTGTGTGAGAGTGTGTGTGTGGGTGAGTGTGTGTGAGTGTGTGAGTGAGGGTGTGTGTGTGAGT